>PVLD010003837.1:0-135383 GCA_004027595.1 Dinomys branickii | reverse complement strand
CGCCTGCCTAGCAAGCGCAGGGTCCTGAGTTCGATCCCCAGCACCGCAAAAAAAAAAAAAAAAAGACTTCATTTAAATCATGAATATACACTTCGAAGTTATCAATAGGTAAAGCAACAACCATTGTTGAGTCCCTGTCACCTTGTCTGTAAATCAGTTTTGATTGTACTATTTCTTATGCTACTTTGTGTCTGTTTGTTAATATGTTTTTGTTCTTTTACTTTTAAAATAGTAAAAAAAATGTATGAAATACTTAAATGTAAGACCTGAAACTATGAAACTGCTATAAGAAAACATAGGGAAAATACTCCAAGGTGTCAAAATGGGAAATTTTTTGTTTTTTTCACTGAAGACCCCAAAAGTATAAGCAACAAAAGCTCAAATAAACAAATGGGATTATGTCAACTGAAAAGTTTCTGCTCAACAAAGCAAACAATCAACACAGTGAAGAGATAACCTACAGAAAGGGAGAAAACACTGGCAAGCCATGTATCTGCTAGGGGGTTAATGTCCAGAACATATAAGGAGCTCAAACAACTCTGCAGCAAAAGAAGAAATAACCCAATTTTAAAATGAGCAACAGACCTACATAGATATACAAGTGACCAACAGGAATATTTTTCAGTGCTCAATATTACTAATTATGGAGTAATTATGTAAATGTAAGTGTAAATATGTAAAAATGCAAATAACTGTAAATCAAAGTCAGAGTGGGCTATCGCCTTACGCAAGTGAAAATGGGTAGGAAGGATGTGGAGAAAGAGGAATTCTTGCACATTCTTAGTGAGACTATAAATTAGTGCAGTCATTTTGAAGAACAGTACCCAGCTTCCTCAAACCACTGAAAACACTGCTACAGTATGATCAAGCAATTCCACTACTGGATATATGGCCACAGCAAATGAGCTGAGAATGTCTAAGCAACCCCTCCCCTCCCATATTCACTGCAGCATTATTCACAACACCCAAAACGTGGAAACAACGTCAGCTTCCATCAGCTGATACAGGGATCAAGAAAATGTGGCAAATGCACACAACAGAACTCAGCCTTAAGAAAGAATAAAATCCAGTCATGTCTATCAACATGGATGGAATACTGAAGTGGAAGAAGCCTGAAACAGGCTGCGTGACCTCACACATCTGTAGAATATGACAAAGTTGCTCTTACGAGCAGAGAGCAGAATGGTGACTGGCCAAGGTTGGGCACCACAGGGGAAGAAAGGACAGGGACCCATTTACTCAATGGACACTAAGTTGTTAGTAGATAGGAGCAAGCTCTGGTGCGCTACCTCCCTGGTAGGTGACCATAGGTAGGGATCATGGACTGTGTATTTCAAAAAGAAGAGGTGTTTGGAAGTTTTCATCAAAAAGAAATGACAAATGTTTGAGGTGTTTGAGGAGACAGATATGATTAACCTGACTTGAATATTACACAATGTATCTGTATATCAGAGTATCACTTATTACCCCATAAATGTACATAATTTTTATATATTTGTATATGTTTTTAAAATAGATTTGTTTAAAAACTAAGATAGAGGTAAAAGCATAACATTAATTTTAATTTTGTTTATTATTTTGGAATATCCCTCAGTGCTAGATTGCTACAATGTCATCAAAATAAATAAAAACAAGTTCACAACTATTATCTTGTCTAATTTTGTTTTGGGGACAAAGTCTTGGTGAGTTTCCCAAGCTGATTTAAAACTTGAGCTCCTCGTGCTTCAGGCTGACAAATTACTGGGATTATAGGCATGTGCCATCTTACCAAAGTTCAAATTTATTTTCAATATGTTATGACAAAACATGACCAGGATGGTTAATATGAGTCTCACACATCAATAAATTTTTACATGCCAGTTTCCTCATCTAAAAAAGTGAGAAGCTTGTCACCAAGTGCCTTGAGCCTGTTATGAGGAAAGAACTTCAACAAATCTGTGTAAATCTTGGTATCTTAAAATGATAAACAATAAATATCAAGCCATCGTGCTGCTATGTCTAACGTATGAGACCAAAAAGACTTTTTTTAAAGCCTAGGTGTCTGAGCCAGGTTTTTATTCTCCATGAAGGAATTAGATATTTATACCCAGTAGAAGGGGTGAAATTACCATTCTGCTTCCAACTGAAAAAGAAAGAAAACATGAGGTTCTTAACTAAGGTAGGAATTATTTTTAAGACAGAAAAGATACAATAGCCAACACATGTTCTACGCTTTAAAATTGTAAAGTATTTACATACATTATGATTGGTGATCTTCATAACAAGCTAATTTGCAGAAGTATCCTTCATCTCATAAGAGTGAAGCTCACAGAGACTTTAATGGGCTTGCTCAGCATGTCTGAGATGGTAACAGTATTTGAACCAGGATTTCATCTGTGAAGTGCTCCCCTTTCCATTAACTAAGCCAGAAGGTCAGTCTCAAGGTGAACAACGTACACCTTTGAAGTCAGATAGTCTGAATAATTTTCTGAGTTGGAGGAAACTCAAGACTAGCTGACTAAAGCTCTGGGCTTCCAATCTGAGTTTTTAGGGTTTGAGCCATCTTCCAATCCAGTCAAGCCTCCCTTTATCTTCTGGGTTTTTAATTTGTCATTTAATATAAAATTCCTTCTTTGGACTGTGAGGACACCAATAGAAGGGACAAGGGCCTTATTCACATTCTTTTTAACTATAATAATTTGTGCATAAGAAGCTATAAACAGATGACTATTTAAATGAATTGAGTCAATTCATCAATTTGCGTAAAAAAATTGACATCTGTTTTGTGACCTCTTTAGTGTTAGAAAGGTAACCATGACAGAGCGAACTGCACATCGTCGTTGTGGAGGTTTGAACAACAGAGCAGGACGGGCAGCTGCCGGTAACTGTGAGAGGAGCTCAGAGAAGAGCTGCTTGCTATAGAAGCTAAAACCTGGGGACACAGCCCAGCACAGGGAAACAGGGAAGGTCTACCGAAAGCAGAGACAGTCAGTCTGCAGTGTAAGGTGAGACAGGAGGGAGGCAGGTAAAGAGGGAAAGGTGATTCAGAGAGATGAGCGCACACGCTCAAACGGGAAGACACAGCCCAGAGGCACATCTTAAATCTTGTATCTTATTGAACCACCATGACTCAGGACCAAATCAACAATGATGAAGATTGTCAGGGACAGTGGCATTCTCACGGGTTAGAATGCTTTCTTCATGTAGACAAAACATGTACTCTTTCATCTTAAGATACATCTTCAGCAAAGGCATTCAGTTTGGGGATAAAAATAAGAAGTACATATGCGGTTTTCTGAAATCAAACTTCTAATTTCACAGAGATTCAAAATCTTAACTGGTAACAAGCCTGCTGAAGAAACTGGATTGTTGTGAAGCCAGTTGGAAAAATGCAACAATTTATTTAGTCAAAGCTGTATTTTTTTAATAACTGCAAATTTTATAGGTAGTTATAATTATAATTCCAGTTGTAAATTAAGGCTATTCGGTAAGATTTCCAGGCCAGCCTGAACTAATAGCAAGATCCTGTCTCAAAAAAAAAGTTGTTATATAAGGTGTCAAGATGTAAGGCGTGATATCCCATGTTACAGAAAACACAATAAATTTTATTTTTTATAGAAAGCACCTTATATGTGTGTGATTAAAATGATGTCTTCTCATGGGCTGTAGTGTTAGGATAAAATGACTCAAAACTTTAATATATATATACGTATGCTGCCAGAAATACACATGCTTTTGTTATATGTAGACAGACACTGAACAATCACTGAGTAATCCCAATAGGATACCTTTATGTACTGAATTTTGTACCTAAAAAATTCATGCTGAAACCCTAACCCCCAGGACTTCAGAATGTGACCATATTGGGAAACAACCTTTAAAGTGATAACTAATATTAAACAAGGTCATGTGGGTGGCCAAAACCCAGTATGACTATGTCCTTATAAAAAGAGAAAGAATCACCAGTGGAAAGTGGGCAGAGGAAAGGTCATATGAGGACAGAAAGGAGGCAATCTCAAGCCAAGGAGAAAGGCCTCAGGAGGAACCAAACTTACCACCCATGTGGATGTCAGAATTCCAGCCTAGAGGACTGAAAGCAAATCGCTTTTTTTCCTTAAACCACCAGTGTGTGATTTTTTTTATGGCAATCTCGTTTTTAAAGGAATTGTGTCCCCCTAAAATTTAAATGTGAGAGCCTAGCCCCCAATAAGATTATATTTGCAACAGGGTCTTTGTGGAGATAACTAAGATTCAAGAAAGTCTTAAGAGGGGTGCCAAATGCAATACACTCCTGTCATAAGAAAAGGAAAGACCAGGAGTGTGTGGGTGGGGGAGAGGCCACGTGAGGGCACAGCAAGCCCAGAAGGGAGAATACAGCAGACATCTAATTTTCTAGTATCTTGACCTTAGCCTTCCAGAGTCTAATAATGTGAGGAAATTAATTTGTTACTTAAGCCACTCAGTGTGTGGCATTTTGCTATGGCAGGCACAAGGAAACTAATACAGATATATATTTCACAGCCATAAATACACACGTACATGTATCCACATGCCCTGACTGACTGAGTACAGTCAAGTTATCTTAGATTTCTATTCGAAAATGCTGAAAGGGCTTTTAGCATGGCCTTGCAAATTAGAATTTTTATTAACTTAAAAATGAAAGTGCATAATTTATATTTATGCATTAATATCCAGATTGAACCCAGACATTAATTAGAAAAAAAGAATTGTTTTTATGAAACAGTGTCAATGTATGAGAGTCACCAAACCTTTAAAAATATTTTGGACATATTCGCAGGTTGGTTGTTTCATGTTCAGAAAGAATGAAGGCCCTGGCTTGACGAGTCATCTAAGAATGTTAAACTTGGACTCTACTGTTTCAAATCAGACTTTGCTCACGTAGAGGTTATATTCCTGTCACTGATCAAGTTACCTAAAGAAGCCTTCTGTGAGTTTAATTAAGCCCGATGAATTTACACACATAGAAAAATGAATTCTTTAAATATTTAATGCATTTGTGGCTCAAGGTGTCACTTTCTGAATATGGCAGTTCAGTTCTTAGAATTAATTACCTTTGCATTAAAGTTTTTTCAGGTGTTCAAGACATGTAAGTCACATCTCAGAGAGTGTAAATTCAACATTTCCTCTGTTCACTGAGACGATTTATTCCAAATGCTCTATTCAAACTCCCAGCCTGAACAAGGAGCTATAGTTATAAGCTATGTAATGACCAAGCCACCTTCATTTTAATCTCCATTCTTAGTTTTTCCTCTCCTCCCCCCTTTATCCAGGTGGGAAGTAGTTAAAAATTAGTCACCCTCCACTGGAAAAAATTACCATAGTTTCTCACAGCAACTTCGTTCTCCCTAGCTCATCTCAGGCCTCACCTGCCCTTGAAAACTTCTCCCCAGGACAATCAGCATTGACCCCTCCCTCTCTCCCATGTCACTGTGGGACACCGGATGCTTTGGGACTTTGCCTAGTTGCATAGTGCCTGTTTGCATCCCCACCATGGAGAAGGCTGTCAAGTCTAGAGGCAATGTTCCTCAAGAGGAGATTCCCAGGAATATGAAGAGAACAATCTGACAGCCACATTAAGGATCATTTGACATCCCCAGAACCAGCCTCCAGATTCCTATATACAGGAAACCACACAAACACCTGAAGCCATAAAGGTAATCACTGGAGGCCCAAAGCTTGAGTTCTTGGAGATTTGTTAGAGCTCAATATCATTTAACTGTTTTCAGCACTGAGGCCATAAAACATTCTGTTTTTGGACTCAGCTTCCAAAGAACAGTGCTTTGGGGCTGAAGTTCAAATTCTCAAGGTATGTTAAGGTTATAAAATAGCTATTAAATAGCTATTTAGTTCTTACAAGTCTCAGTTGAGGAGAAGTTTATCTCTAAATATCATTTTCTACTATTAGTAATATAAACAGTAACTAAAAACACATTCCCAGAATAACTCATCGAGCCATCTTCCTTTCCTTCCGCCACTACTTCCCACACACCTTCAATTTAAATATAATTATTTGCATTGAAAACATAAAACACAAATGGCACGTTGGAAATTATAGTGCACGTCTCTTCCAATGCTTTCAAATGAAACGCATGGTGAAAGTACGTTTTGTTGTGATGAAAAATAAGAATAGGAAAAAATTAATTAGAAAAAACTGATCTCCCAGTGGTTATCCAAATAAAAACAGCCAGCACTGGGCAATAGCCAAGGCCACTAGGTGGGCCCGGAGCAGAGACACCTACCACCTTTGATCATCCCCACGTCGTAGCACTTGCGGAGCCGGCAGGCCTGGCAGCTCTTCCTCCTGTTTTTGTCGATCGTGCACTGGTTGGTAGCTGGACATATGTAGTCATTATGCCCTAGTAAAAGCAAGAGGACAGAATTAATAGTATTTCAGGAAGCGTAACTGAATTTACAGGGGAACAGCTACAGGATGCTTTGCTTTCAATTAGTAGAGCTCACTAAACTGCAACTCCAGTCCCTCCCTACCCTTTCTCCATCTGCTAACTACAAAGAAAATTTTTGCTAGGCTTAATTTCTCCTTCGGTTCATTGCAGTAGGAATCCTTTCGGCAAATCACCTTCAGTTCGCAGTCTGTGTGGGGCAGCGAAGAGTGGTTTTATTCGTTAATTTTTTTCTCACCCAGGCCACTCGTTAGAATTGTCAAGGTAGAGAGCTATTTGAAATCAAAGTTTCAGATAGAGAGTTTCAAAGTGGCCCATCACAAGATAGAAATTAAGGAATCTCTAATTATTCTGACAAAGTACAGAATACCTCAGAAGCCCAAGATGGCGAGCCAGGTGGCAGCAAGGGCAGTGAGTTAGTCTCGTTACTAACTAGCAATGCTGCCTATCCCTACACCCGATACTCCTCCTCTCTAACCTAGAGAAGATGCTGGTGGGCGCTACCTAAAAGTTTTCTAAGACTTTAATCTGAGAATCTATGCCAAGTGTTCGCCAGAGTCCCCTGGAGGGGGCCAGTCCTCAAAAGATACCAGTTGGCTTCCTAGTGGGTAACTGTGTATCCACTTTCTTTTCCCCCTCCTTTGTGGGCCTCCTTTGTGGTTCACACACCTCTTCCTCTCTGGCTTTCACCATGTGTGCGTGTGTCCCCCTCCCTCTAACTGCCACCTCCCACCCTGACCTCCTTCCAGCTGAACTCAGGGACGTCTACACTGAGGACTCTTTCTTCATCCCTCCTTCAAGGCTCAGCCCCCGCTAATCTGTTGTCCACCTCGCAAAAGAAGCTTCCCTAAGATCCCTGACCATGCTGGTGGCAAATCCAACAGGTATGTTCTGTACACAGCACAGGTGACCTGTGAGAAGCAGTACGCAGCGCGACTCCTCCCGCCTCCTGACATCTTCTTGCCTTTGGCTGCCGTCCTGCAAAATCCTCCCCAGGCTCCCTTGCCCTCAGCCTGTGGTTTCCCAGTATCATCTGCAGATTCACCTCCCTCCATCCACTAAGCCAGAGCTGCCTGCAGCTCAGGGTTAGGTCCCCTTCTCCTCCTCCTCCTACTCTGCATTCTCCAACAGGAGAAGCTGGTCCCTGCCTGTGGCTTCCAGCACCAACCTTCCTCCCTGAGGTCCAGAGGACCTCATCCAATTCCCCACAGTGGAGACTCTAAAGACTTAGAAATCACCTCTAACCTTGTTCATCAAAAGAAGCCTAGCAGCCAGGGGTAGTGGCACATGCCTGCAATCCCAGCTCTTGGGAGGCTGAGACAAGAGGATCACTGTGAGTTCAAGCCCAGCCCAGGCTATAGAGTAAGTTCAAGGCCAGCCTGCACTACATAGTGAGACCCTGTCTCAAAGACAAAAACAAAAACAAAAATAAAAACAAAACAAGCTTGGTTTGTAGCATGTGAAACACTGAACTTCACAAATTAATAATTATTACCATGTTTTTATGTAAGTCTAAATTGTTACATGCCTTAGGAAAATGACCTGAATTTAGACTAAGGAAATGACGTATACTATTCTAAATATCTTTCCCATTCTCAAAAAAATATATATTCCACCCTCTGGTTCCTAATATAGATTCTCTAATTAAGTGTTTACCATCCCACTTAGTGTCAGATGTGACAGGTAGTAAAATGTTTTAACTCAGAGCTCCTTGTTTTCCATTCAACTTAAGGGTCAGTTCCCATTTGGATAGGGGGGGTGAGGACTTGGCAGTACACACTGGCTTTGTAAAACCTGTCCCTCTACCTTCAGATATACATTGGAAAAGTCACTGTGCAAACAGGCTTCAGATCAAATTCACCTCCGTGTTCTTCCACTGCATAATAGAAACTAGCAAGTCAGTCAGAAGTTATAAACTCAAAACTTTGGCAAGAGACCATACATTGCCCTAATATCCAGGCATAGTTATTACTTTTAAATTGACCTTATTAATAGGACCAATTGAGGATGTAACAGGACTAGAAATAAAACTTACATGGATAGATGCTAACTCTAATTGAAACATGGATTTTTCTGGTACCTTAAAGAAACTTCCAGTGCTTGGTCCCCTATGGTGTTTATACAGAATATAGTGACATGTTTTACCTAAAGAAAAGTGAGTATACTTTAAATTTCAGAGGAAAATAATTGATAACCATTCAAACAAAACACTACTTTGACTCACTTTCTCCCTCAAAGCCAGGTGTGTTGCGAGCCAGAAGAAGACAGGAGAACGAAAATGGGTTGGAGGCCATGTGGGGGGATCTTCTATCTGGATGGGCCATTCCATCCTAGGTGGTATCTTTATAGAGCCACATGAGATTCTTGAACTGACATGTCTACTACATCAAATGCGCTGGGTCCGTGCTGCTGAGTCAAAGCCCTCACAGGAATGAAAAGAAGTATACAATAGGACAGCACTCATGTTTAAAGCCTGCTGCAGCCATGCTGGGTTTTCTCTGCCCAAGCTGCTGAGTTGAAAAATTGGCAAGAATCAAAATTGAGTAAGTGCATATTTGATATCTACAGCTAAAGCAAACTGTTCTTAGCTAGGAAGGCACCTCTGCAATCCCAGCATATTGGGAGGCTGAGACAAGGAGATGACAAGTTTAAACCGAGACTGGGCAACTTAGCAACTTAGTGAGGCCCTATCTCAAAATCAAGTTTAAAAGGTGCTGGTAATGTAGTACTGCTGCGGGGGCTGGGGATATAGCTCAGTGGAATAAGCGCTTGCCTAGCAAGCGCAGGGTCCTGAGTTCGATCCCCAGTACCACAAAAAAAAAAAAAAAAAAAAATCTCGATCTGTAGTACTGCTGTGTGAAGGCCCTAAGTTCAATCTCCAGTATGATCAAACACAAAGTGCTGTTAACACCATCAACAGCTATGTATAAATCTCCAGCTTCTATCAGAAGAAAAACAACAGAGTAGTCCTTTCATTTAATTACAACTTAGTCATTGTGTGCCATTAAAGCAACTGATTTAAATATTGCTTTAAGAAGAAATCCCTTTTAAAATTTTATTATCTGATCTTGTGAAAACAATAAGCAAAAAATTTCACTGAGGTGAAATCAATTTTTTTAAACAGCCAGCAATGACATTAGTGAGATATACAGCGTTCTACTGAAGACACTTAAGATTTTGTGTACCTGTGACCAGGTCTGACCAAGAGCTCCCACTGCACAGGCCTGAATGAAGCACCAAAAGCCGGAGCAAAGATGTGATGTCCAGTTGGGAAAATAATCACTATTAATTCAACCTACCACAAAATAAAAATGGGAGTTGGGAGTGTGGCTCCGCGGTGGAGTGTGGCTCCATGGTGGAGTGTTTTGTGGCATGTGTGAGGCACTAGGGTTCAGTCCTCAGCATTGCCAAATAAGTAAGATGAAAAGTCCGTGGCTGGAGCAATAGGAAGTGGAGGGTGCAGGAGGCAGGGGCCACAGTCAGAACCAAAGAATGAGGACAGAGACTCCTGTGGGCAGGAATCTCCAGGCCAGCCCTGGCCTCTGAAGACAGATGTGGAATTTTCCCTGAAATGCCTCGGGATTCCTTTGTCTGGATTGTTCCTTCTTCCCTGCCCTTATTTTCTCTCTTGCAGTAGCAGCTGCTATCATCACTCAGAAAGTCTACATTTGTTAGCTATGAAAATAAACACTGACCCATATTCAGAGCTTCCAAAGGAATCTGGCCTCTAAACATAGACCCAGTTAGAATGAGCAATCATTTCTCAATAGAGAAATCTACTATTGTGGATCTTTCCTTTCATCACCCTTTCTCAGTATTTGTGGGCAGTCATCTCTGTTCAGCCTTCATTCCTGAACTACAGAACCTACTTTCCATCCAGACATGATTCACAGTCTCTTCTGGACCAACGCATCCTGGTGGACTGACCGGTCGTCTTCCCACCTCAGCAGTCTGTCCCTTCTCACTACCACACTGTGAATCTAATCTAGACATGCAGATGTTATTCTAGGTCTCCTCTCTTCCTCAGTGGACAGTAGACCTTCTTCCACAACCTGCTAAACACACACACACACGCATGGACGCACACGCACGCACGCACACACATCCACACACGTGCATGCACACGCACATGCACACAGATCAAATCTACTATTTCCTAATTAAACCAGTTTTGTCCTACCCCCACTGTCTCTTCCAGAATCCATGGCATCTTCCACCCAACTCATCCCCACAGCCCACTACATGACCCCTGCCTCCTGCCTTCCCCTGCCAACCGCTCTCCACATTGCTGCCAGAGCGACTGCTCCCTAACACACACCATCCTATCACTACCCTGACAACATTCCCAGGCACCTCAGAGCCCCAAGGATAAAGTCTAAACGCATCCACACAGTTTTCAAAGTGTTCCCCAACCCCTTTCCATGCCTCTCCCCACACTCTGAGTTAGAGCCGCATTCCACCTTCAGCTCTGCCCATGTTCCCTCTCACTCCCAGCATTCTGCAGGGCTCTTATCTCTGGTGAATACCACGTTCCCTACTCTTGGTCAAGAAGGCTGCTCATCTTCAGTGTTCCTTTCCAGGTACGCATGTCGCTCTGAAATCTTTTCTGTCCTGCCACACCTAGTTTCTGTCCTCCTGCAGCACTTCCCACAGTGTATATTAATTGCTCTTCTGAATCCCAGGTGGCTTTAGACTTGGCAAGGGTTGAGCCATACCTGCTTCACCTATCACCACCGATCCTGTGCCCAGCACACTTGCAGGTACATAGTGGAGCTCAGAGAGTGTAACTGTGAGCCAAATGCGGTGTCAAGGCTCTGGGTCCCATCCTCCCCCCCAATGGCTGTGGAACAGAACCCTCCCAAGGAGCAGACTGGGGCTTCCTAAAGGAGCAAAGCAATAGCTGCTATACCTCAAGGCTTCAAAACTCAGGTCAGTGAGAACAAGACTTGGCCCTCAGAACCGAAGGATGGAGGAGGCTTCTCTGTGACGCAGAGTGGGACCAGACACAAGCATAAAGACACAGCTCCTCGCCAAGGAAAAGGATGCATTGCTGTGAGTTTGCTTCACTCTGGCTTCTCTTTTGATGTCCTAATATGAGTGTATTCTAGGTGCATTCTATGACTGCTAAAAATATTCTAATTTTCCTAAAGCTTTTTCTTTACAGAAATGGGTTCTGAATTAAAATGTTACTCAGCCATGGTTTGGAAATGCTCCCCCAAGACCCCTGTGCTTAAAGGCTCGGTGCTATTGGGAGGTGGTACACTGTTTAGAAGGCGAGGTCCACAGGGAAGAATTTAGGTCATGGGGTCTGTAACCTTGAAGGGGACAGAGGGGAAATTAGGACCTGGGCCCTGCTAGTCTCTTTTTGTTTCCCCGCCACTCTGAGGTAAGTAGCTGCTTCCACCTCTCATGCTCCCGCCGTGATGGATGAGCTGCCCTGCCGCAGACCCCAGAGCAATGCAGTAACCAACCGTGGACCTGCACTTCCACAGCATCAGCCGCAGTCCATGCGTCTGCTTTCTGTGTTCGTTGTCACAGGTATTTTGTAGCATCACAAAAAACTAATGAACGGACGCTCTAGCATTCTGCTTGTGTGTGCATTTAATACGGTTCATTTCACTAACAGTGATTTCTTTTCATAAGGTGTTTTACTTTTTTAAAAATATCCACTGCATGTTTTTTTACCGAATCCTATGTGATTAGCAGCTTCTTCAATCCTCCCCTTATTGTCGTCCCCGGAGATCACATTTAGCTGTGAATCTGACAGATCTATGCCATTATTTCCTAAAGAAAACACAAACTCTCGTAAATGAATTACTAACAAGGTCAAGGTATTACTAGAGGAAAAGGCACATCGTGATTAAGGGTTTCCCTGCACATAGAATATATAGATTGTTCTGGAACCATCTCATTTTGTAAGAGAAACCAAAGTGTGAATGCTATACTATGCTCCAATGTACGAATAGTTCCTAACTTTGTGGAGTAAGAAACTGTGTTTCAATGGTGCTTTCCAACTCTCCCTACCTCTGAATGACACACTTTGGAGCACTGTACAGCTTACAATCTTCCTGAGGAAGCACACACAAATTCAATTCATGACCAGAAAACTGCAAAGTACATGACATCAACTCTTATCTTATGGTTTGTTTTCTAAGTGATTTCACTAAAAATGCATCCAGTACTCTGAAAAATGCATTAAAATCAAGGAGCCTTTCAGGAGGTTAGATAAAAAGCTAAATATGAAAGCTAGAAATATTTTTGTACCATTAAGGAATAAACACTTAACATTTCTTAACACATCTAACCATTTAGCTAAATGTTTATATCTTAAGGCACATAAAGCAAAAAGGATTCTAAAGGATAAATTAACTCTCCAATGTTTAAGCATCTACACAAAAATCAAATATAAGCCAATTGTAGCTAACTCTGTTGAAAAGCCTCATTGGATAATTCCAACAAAACAACAGTTTCTTTCAAAGTCCTCCCCCTGCCACCTTCAGCTTTGGTTTTTTGAGACAAGGTCTCACTCTGTACTTCGGGCTGAGCTTGAACTCAGTGTACTTGTTATGGTTGATACATTGTGTCAACTTGGGGAGTCTGGAGGTTTAGCTGAGTAACTCAGCAGATGTAGATCTTGGGGTGAAAAGGACATGCCGTTACCCTTCTGGGATGTTGTTTATGGTGTTAATTTGGGAAGTTTAAAAGGTTAACTATGTGACTCAGGAGGAAGCTGGGGTACTTACTTTGTATACATCCTGAGCCTGTGGAAGAGGAAGGCATGGAGATTGTGTGAGAGCTACATGCCCCCTGGGTGGGGGGAACCTGTTTACAATGTAAGGGAAGAAAAGAGGCTGCTTGCAGCCATTCCTCCCTTTTGCGCTGGTTGTTTTTGCTGTGCTCTGCTGCCATGAACAGTTTGCCCTCTGCCATGTGCCACTCTGCCTCAGAACCAGCCAAGTATAGACTGAAACCTCTACAAACTGTAAGCTAAATAAACCTTTCCTTCCTTCATTTCGGGCGTCGGGTATTTTGTCTCAGCAATGAGAAAAAAGTAACCAAGACAGTACTCTAGGCTGGCCTCAAACTCACAGCAATCCTGCCTCAGCCTGGGTGCTGGGATGTCAAGTATGCCCCTGGTTGAACCATAAGTTTAGCTAACATCTTTAAAGCTTGGCTGATTTTTCATTCTTCTCTTTGCTAATGACTTTCATTGAGTATTTCCATAAAATTAACAAGGGTTTATTATAATTCAAATTATTCAGGAGTTGTGCTCAAATTGTTTAAATTGCCAAAAAGATATCAAATCTGGATTTATTTTCATGTGTAAGTGTCAATATGTGTTAATACAATGTTGAATACAGTGTTAATAAACACAATATGAAATTTGACATAAAATCTTCAGATCTTATATATATTTGAGCAAAGAGAAATCTGTGGCATTTCAGTTTAACAGTAAGACTATATAGCTATTGTTCCATGACTTACAATGAGGCTACATCCCTATGTACTGCTTACCTGCCCACTGCTGGGACAAAATACCCAACATACACAACTTAAAGGAAGACTCGTGGTTTCCAAGATTTCAGTGCATGGTTCAATGACACCAGGACAGGAACTTTATGATGGAAGGGCACAGCAGCCCGAAATCACAGTGAGTAAAATCAGAGTGAGTAGGAAGAAAGCCACAGAGACAGACTGGGGACAGGAGTACACCCTTCTAGATTATGCTCCCAGTGACTACTTCCTCCAACCAGTCCTCATCTCCTAATGGCACATTCAACTATGAACTCATCAGTGGATTAACTTACTAATGAATTTAGCACCATCACCATCCAATTGCTTTCTGAACCTCACCTCTGAACACATGAGACTTGGGGAGATACTTTAGATCTAACCCATAATACCCTCTCTTAAATGCTGATGGGAGTATCGGCTTCCTACATCTGCACTGACACCAACCCCCGATTCTAGAGTGATGCTTTAACTTTTTTTTTTTTTTGTGGTACTGGGGATCGAACTCAGGACCCTGTGCTTGCTAGGCAAGCGCTTATTCCACTGAGCTATATCCCTAGCCCCATGATGCTTTAACTTGCTGGTATCATGCACATTATTCACTATGATCAATGAAAGTACTATGGGAGCAGCCAGGTGGAACAGAAGAAGAAGTTCAAACAGTGATGTTGGGGGTGGGGGGTGTCACAACCAAAAAGAAAAGAAAGACTAGTGAATGATTTATTATAGAAGTGAGACTTCTGAAGGTTTTTAAATGACAGTGAGAATGTACAACTGTCACAAAGTATGAAGGACTAAAAGTATTTATAGTTATACTAAGGGAAAAAGTCATACCAAAATATGTACTAACCAACCTCGAGTAGTAAAGGAGATGAGGCAGAGAGATATGAAGCAGTTTTAAAGAGATTTGCCAAATAGTTAAGGCTAGCTAAGGAGAGGAGGAGGAGGAAGTTGGAGAGTCTGAAGATTTGTGTCAGATATCTTAGAAATTGTTCTTACCTCCAACAAGAAAGATCAGATTTGGGAGTGGGGGTAGGGAGATGTGGAATAATTTTAAACAATTTAGACTTTATGGTTTAGAAGTTTATGTTCAGAGGTGGGAATTTCAGAAGGCAAATGAATTAATCCATTGAAGAGTTCATGGCTGAATTTGCTGTTCGGAGATGGAACCTGGTTGCAGGAAGTAGGTCACTAGGGGTGACTTAGAGAGTCTCATAATGTACCAGTAATGTACCAACCTACTGCTCAGCAGGCCATTGTAAATGCAGTACTAAAGGTTGGAAGTTCAAATAAAAATGAAGTTGGAGGCCAAATTATCTTGTAATTCAACTCTCATTTATATATTTTTAAAAAGTGGTTAGGGATATACTTCCATGTCAGAGTATATACTTAGCATGGAAGAGGTCTTGGGTTCAATTACCAATACTAACAATTAAACAAAAAAAGAATTGAAAACAAGGACACAAACATATGTGTACTGTATGTCCATGTTCCTAGCAACATTACTCACATTAGTCACAAAGTAGAAATAACTCAAATATCCAGTGATAGATAGATGAATAAACAAAATCCGATATAAACCTATGATAAAATATTATTCAGCCTTAACAAGGAATACAATTCTGACGTATATACTACAGCATGAGTAAAATTTTAAGTCATAATGTTACATGAGATAAGCCATACACAATGGAACAAATATATGATTCCACTTACATGATGTACCTAGACTAATCAAATTCACAGAAACAGAAATTACAAGCATAGTTACCAGGAGTTGGGGGGAAATGAGTGGGAAGGTATTGTTTGATGGATGCAGAGATGATGTTTGGGAAAATGAAAAGTTCTGGTTGCACAACATAACATAAATTAACTCAGTGCCATTTAAAAATGCTTAATGTAGTAAACTCTGTTATGCACATCTTGTCACAATTTTAAAATATGAAGTTGGAATTGTGACAAGTAGCTACACAAGAAAGGGCAGGAAAAGGGACCAAAGTCAAAGAACAAGAGTTGGCCTGTTCTGATCTCCTTCCTTGCAAAAGTCTCCAGCTTGAGGACTGGCTGGTAACAGGGGCCATGTGTTTCCCATGGAACACGTCCCATGTTAGGTGACTTCAGCTCTTTGTCCCAGTGAATCATCACAGGGAATGAGGAAGGTTTCTCTATCTCCTAGTTGCAGAGGTCAGAAACTGAAGCTCCAGGAAGTTGTGTTCAGGCTCACTTGGCGAGTAGATAGCAGACCTGTAATTAAAATCTCAGTCTCTCTCATTCACAAGTCCTTGCTCTTCAGGAATACTGCTGTGGTTCAAGTGGAAAGGACTCAACAAATGCTGCCCCAGAACACGTAAATACTAAGTCAGACTTTAAACTATAATAAAACTATAGTACACTGTTGGAATTATATATCACTGGGGAGGGGGGTTTCAGAATCAGCAATATAATTATTTCCAGAACCTGTGATTCTAGCATTCCCATATTTGTAGCTCCCAAAATATGAAGGATTAACCACATAAAAGGTCTTCATCATATAAGATGTACATTATAAAAATGTTTCTAGAAAATTTTCAGCACATTCCAGCATAAACAAAGGAGGAAAAGGAAGGCAGAAAGCAAAGTGTTGAAGAAATTAACAAGAAATTTATATCCTGTGGAAGAAAAACTGCAGTATTATGTTTGGAAATAAATTTTGATTCAGATATTAAAGCAAATACTCTCCCATTTATAGTCAATGCAATGAGCCAAACAAAATGAAATAAAATTTGGCTGTCTTAGCGAGTACATTCCTAAAAATCCAGTGAGGACATTCAAAGTGCTATGATTTAAACAGTTTCACAACCACATCTGTACATAATGGCATGCAAATAAAACAGCAAGCCTTAATCACACATCCCAAATTACATTTTTATACCAGTCAACTCTAGTTAATCTTAGCAATAACAACCACCTCTTCTAGCTGGCATTTTACTTGTATTTTTAGGTAAAATAATAAAAATATTATCAGCATTTAGATATAATTTCAAAAGAAGATATTTCTTAAAAAGGAACTCTAGGGAAAAATAATTGTCCTGGAAAGTTTCTTTTTCTAAATGAAAGCAAAGCAAAGAGGAAATCCTCTTTGCCTTCACAAGACCCCAGTCTGCTAAAAATTTTGGCCAGGAAAATAACATGATCCATCTTTCTGTACAGCCTCGAGATTCTGTTGGCAAAACCACAATTGTTTTAAGTACCTGGCACAAGATCAAACCAACAGCTGCAATAAAGGAAAACGTGATGAAATCAGAGACCGCCATCTCATTCTGACACTCAAGAGACAATGAGTGGCTTTCACTAATGCTTCTCAAGGCTACACAAAGAATCCAGCACTGTTCTACAGCCCAGAATAGGACTTTCTGAAATTGCTCCTCCTGGACAGTAGATAAGTATCAAATAGAGAGGACAAGCATGTGACAATTGGGATGATTAGTTCAATAGTGAGCAGCACTCAGCTCACTCTGGACCTCCCCCCTTTGCTCTGTTCAATTGTTTGTAGAACGTTCTCCAAGCTTTCTTCCAATCTAGTCTCCTTTAAAGTTCAAACCTTGGTATCCAAAAGTAGTAGAAAAAAATTTCAAGCTGTTCTTGCTCTAAGCTGATGAAGCAGGAGGAGGAGAATGATCTCACACTCAGAGCAAGAGAGCAAAGCCCTGAGACCATGAGCCAGACTCTGCTTCCTACCTCGGATCTGCAAAGTTAGGAGCAAGTACCTTTTCCCACCCTCTCACTTGGGGATCATTTCCATGTTTGGGGAGATAAGCAAAAATCTTGTGTTGACTAAGATCTGGTGTGGCTTAAAATACAAATGTCCTTCAAGCTGCCACAAGTCAGTGTTCTTTGGTAAAGTTCTAACCTTTTAAGTGCTAAATAAAGGATTTCACCTTCTTTAAGGCTCTCCAAAGTTTCCTACATGAAGTTCCTCCTAGTCATTGTGATAAGACTCATGGCGGAAGAGCAGGAGCTCTGACTACGGGGCACAGGGCTCCTCACACATCTGTAATAAGTTCAGTCACCACCACCACAGCCAGGCTTTTTTTACAAGTTGGTTTATATCAACTTGAAAAGTGAAGGAACAACTCAAAAGGTATCAGGCTTAGGAATGACTGATAGCCAACTTCCTCAGTTCAAATAGCAATTTGCCTAACTAGTACAAATACTGAATACTGGTTTTCATTCATTTATGGCCATCAACAGGGTGGTTGCTGGAAAAAAGCAAACCAAAGTTATGCAGAAGGAGAAATGTTACACATTTATCTGTACTTATTTGCACAAGAAACTTAACTCAAAGTAGCATTATAGCATGAATTTTATAGTTCTCATAGCTGGGGACCATTTCTTCAACACGTGCTGCAATAGCCCTGCAGCTTGGCAGACAGCAGAGTGGATACTAGATGCTCGATCAGTGAAAACACAAAGGGCGTGAAAATCCACACTTTCTTGGCATCCAGATCACTGTCCTGCTGGAAGAACTGTCTTGGACAAGCCTTGACACATCATAGGAAAGGAGTGCCCTCATCTCCCCAGAGCATTTGTTCTCAACCAAATTCTGTCTCCTCCCCATTCTGGTGGATCAGAGCAAAACATCCCAGAAAAAAGATAGCATCTCCTTTTCCTTCCCTTTTCAGAAGTAGCCTGAATCTGCTATTTCATATTTGCTAACCGTACTTTGGTTCTCTTCTGTGAAAGGAAAGATGGGAATCTGTTGATCATTAGGGCCCATCTGAACTCTAAACCTCCATTTTTCCCTTTGCTCACTCTCCTGAGACCCATAATTCCTTGCCATCTGCTTCTTGACATTCCAGGTTGGTGAACATTTTATTCCATCCAAAGAGTAAGCAGTGGTTGCACCCAATTGCAAGAATATGGGCATATTTAGGGGATGTTACAGCATCAAGAGCACTAACTTGGGTTTCAGTCCCAGGCTCCATATGATCTTAGAACCAGGAAACACCACTGATCTCTTGATATCTCTAATAATGGCTGCCACGTGGCCCAGTCATTGTGCGTGTGTGTGTGTGTGTGTGTGTAAACACTAGGTCAGCCCTGAAACTTTATGCTAATAAAAGGTATTACTTCATACTATGGATTAAGAGAGCCATCAAAAAGGAGTGAGACCTATATACATTTAAATACGGAAGCATCTTCAGTCTACATTACTCAGTAATAAATACCAGGCACAAAATAATACATGGTGTATAATGCCATTTCTGTTAACAAGATGTGTGTACATGTGCAATTTTCAAAAAAACACTATTCATAATATTTAACTATTCAGAAATAGACAGTGGATCTTGGTATAAGGCCAAAAAGAGGCCTTAACTTTTCATCATGTACAATAGTTCACTGTTTAGCATTTAACCCTGTATTTTCATTTCTTGTTTTGTTGCTTAAAAAAATATATCTGAAAACTTTCAAACCAGCACCAACCGAGTCTCAATAAACAATCTGAATTTGTTTTCTGTTCCTGTAACCATCTCTCTCGTCCAGTCATCATTTTTCCTCTTTTCGGCAACTCATGCACTAAGAAATAAATTTAGCCCCCAGAACCTTATTAAGCAAAACAAAATTACCACATTTATTTTATGTGGAATAGGCAAAAGGCTAATTATGAGCTGTGCTTTTCAATCTTTAGATTCTCCAGCAAAGAATAAGCAGCAGCAAAATGCAGGCAGAGGAGCCAAGCTGCTCTGGTCTGGAGTCACAGAGCCATCTAAGTAGATCTGTGACTCCTCACTCCCCGAGCTGTGTCAGAGACCTACTGCCTTCTCTCAGCCAGCCAAAAACTTAGTCCTGTGAAGCTCTGCTCCCCTCTCCACCGCCCCTTGGCAATCAGCACTAACCCCAGACATCTCTGCGGCCCCTCTATCTCCTCTTTTTGCCAGCTGTGGTCATGCAACAGTCCTCACTTCCAGCATCACTATAGAAGCATCGCACCCTCAGGGGGAAGCACCACGATGCTGTGGAGTCAGATCCCACAGTCACACTGCTTGGATTCAAATTGTCTTTTCTTTATGCATCTCCATTTCCTCACCTGTAAAATGACAGTCATTAGAATGCTGATTGTGGATTAAAAGAGATGGTGCCTATAAAATGTGTAATGCTAGGTCTAGGTCTTTAAATATTAAACATCGTTACTGTTAGATACTAAATAGGCAAGCCAACACAGCTCAAATTTGAAGGGACAACATCTAAAAGGCAAGACTTTCAAACCAATCTGTAACAACATGTCATTTCTTAGTAAACAGTCTGTTTTTACCCTTAAATAAATCTTTTCACATCATGTAACTTAGAAGAACACATTTATGCAGTCAAGCGTAAGTAATGAGAAACTTATTTCTATGAAGGAGAAAGAGAAGAACGAGAAAAAGGAGAAGAAGGAGAAGGAAGGAGACAAGAAATATCTACTGAAATCAGCATAAACCTGTCAGCCTTGGAATCTCTTCTAACACTTGAAATAAAACAAGCAAAAGTGTAAGGCCATCCATTTATCAAGCCTCTTAGCAAAATACATTCAAACATACTTTAAAATAACCAAGAACTACAATCTAACTGCCCAGGACTGTGTGAAAGTCATAGCATGCCTCTTTGAGATGATCTAACGCAGAGTAAAATTTAGTTTTGGGTTTTAAAGCAAATATAGTTGCCTCTCCTGTTCAAGAAGTGGAAGGACAATAATCTATAGACTGAAGTAAGCCCAGAACAATTAAGCTCACCTGCAAAACGGACAGATGTACTGATTTCTGATTCACGCTACCTGAATTTTCCACATTGCTTACAAATGAGAACACGGAAGGACTATATTTTAATTAACAGATTATATTTTAAGAAGTGTTAAATTTGGTATAATTACTTCTTTACAATCTACTCTCTTTCTACTGATTAGTAATTTGGTGACATTCCAAACTCCCACTTCGAAGTGGCAATTATAAAAGTTATGATGAAGTTTGGTTTTTCTCTTTTTAATTTACTAAGAACACTAAACTTGTGAGGAAGCAGAGCCCACACAAGCTCTGAGAATTCTTTTATGGAGGAAAGATAAGGTTATATTATTGGTATCACTATCAATTACATAGCAAGCTCAATGGACTAGTTAGACTCAACCAGCCATTAGCTAAATATATTTCAACCATACAATGCATCCAACAAATTTTAATTAAACAATCATTGTACTGTGATTCTATGCTATACAAAATTCTTTTAATACATTTTAAGTAATAAAAGACTAGTTTAAAAACTTTTCAAAAGGAAGTAGTTATAAAAGAAAATTCATTCAAGGAATTTTCTAAATTTCAGCTGCATATGAGGCCTCATACTTATTATTATAAGAGGCTCAAAGATACACTATCTCTGTTCACTAAGGTTTGACATTTGGAAGGAAAAAAAGCATGAGTGAGAGGTAAGATCCAAATTTTCAAAAGTTCTGATGTATTCCTCTGGGTTTGTAGCAGAAATGGTAACTTTAGGTGCCAGCTAAGAGAAAGAAATTTGTATTTAAGAAGTAGGGGAGTATTTTTCTTTCTGTGCCTGGCTTATTTCACTTAATACAACGTCCTGAAGTTTTATGGCAGAATTTCCTTTTCTAAGGCTGGATAATATTCCACCCAGGTAATACTCCAATGAGTTGGATGTACACACAATTTCAGGGAGAAGGAAGAAAGATAAATGAGATGCTAGTCAAAGTGTACAAAGTTACTGTTATGTGGAATGAGTAGACATATATAATCCTCAGTTACAATGCACAGTGTGATGACTATGGTCAATAATATAGTATTGAACGACAGAAATTAGCTGAAAGCAGATTTCAGGTGCTGTCACCACACAAAACTGTGGTAGGGTGTGAGCTATGAGGAGATGGGTATTTCAGTTAGCTTGCTGCCACAGTCATTCTGCTACATTCAGGTATATAAAGTTATCATGGTGTACACCTTAAATATAAACAATTTTAATTTAAAAATAAATTTTAAAAAGGGTAAGGAATAAAGATAGGTGTAGAAGCAAAACAATGAAATGTTAATTTACTTGCTTTACTTAGCTTTAGAGTGGAAAGCAAACTGGTACAGCCAGATGGGTGATAGAGCAATGGTGGGGAGCCTTTCAGACTCTCACTGTAGGCTAAGCGTGACCCCTAATCATTACATCATCCAGGAGGAACCCTACCGCATCATTTACAGTGGAGAAAATGGAGGTTCAGAGAGGTCAAGCTGGGCTCCTGACCAACTCTGAGGCTCTAGGACCCTGGTCTAGGTCTGCCTGCATCCCTGTCCTGTTTGTAGTTAGCCAAGACATTCAACAATCCTTACACCCACATCCATTGCTTTTCCTCCTTCCTCATCTGCCAAAGATAGTTGGAGTTGAATTTTGCTCATTCAAAACTAGAATCCTTAATAAATATGTGAAATTAATTTTCTAAGACTATGCAGATGACTAGTCATAATAGTGACAGCAACATTTTGGTGATAATTTATGACACATAAAGCCATCTCATAATCATTTTTATTAGCTACACGTTATAGGCTGTGACAAAAATGTAATCCAGATTTAAAATGAAAACATACATTGAGGGTACAGAATAATCATGCTATTTTGCATAAGGGGTGAAAGTTGGGAAAAGTAGAGGAAGAGAAAAAGAAAAATTTAATGAACCTCACATATTTGCCATATTTTTCTGGTCCTTCTTCAGGCACTGCCATATGGGCAGCACAAGGCATACAACTGTATAAGGTTTCCCCTGTAAAGATTTTCTTGTAGGAATGCTACTGTAACCTGACTCCTAACTTTTATAACAGTTAATCACACTTAATTGGTAATGAAACAAAGACAATTTTGAAGAAAAGAACAAGTCTTTACTAAGTCTTGAAGTAGTAAATCAATCCAACATGTTATTTCTTGGTAAATGATTTACTCTAATTTCCAGTCCTTTTATTTCAAAGATACTATTAAGTATTTAAATGACTATATACTGTAAAATATAAATCAGTACTCTCTAATCCATTTACAGTTTTAAGCAAAAGACTAGTCCTCAAAAAGTATCAGAACAGATGAGTCTTACTTCTATTTAAATACAAAGCTAAACTCCTTAGGCAAAATGAAGAAAATTATAGTAATATTTTCATTCACATATAATGCCAAATCCAGGAAAGGATGAAGAATCAAGGCATAGAACAGAACATACTTCAAATTCAATTCCCTTCTAGTCCCAAACATCATTTTCTAAAGAATGAGCTTCAGCAAACTTTCAGCCTTTTTGACCCAACGTCTCAAAATCATTTCAGCCCCTCCCTATCCCTCAAAACCCAATCTGTGGTGGACTGCTGCCAGGGCTGCTTTCTAGTCTCTGCTTCAGCGAGCAGAACTTCTGTCTATGTGCTGAGGGGCTAGCCACCATCATCCACTTCCTACGCATCCTGGGACCCTCTTCTCGGTCCTCCAGGTCGATCCAACTTTCTGTGCCCTTCACCTGGCCTATTACAATGATCTTTTGACTCCAACACATTTCAACATAGGTAAAGAAAACTGCACAAGACCCAAGGGACTAATCTATTAGTATTTTAGTATTAGTATTAGTATTAGTATTAGTATTAGTATTAGTTTAGTATTATCATCATCATATTTTTAAAGTGACCTATTTCAAAGAAATAAAAATGAAAAGCTTTTAATAAAGCCTGGATGGCCTCAAAACTGAAATTAATTTCTACAGACAAGTTCCACCATTATGTATTATGTAAGAAAATTTGGTGCTTCTGGAGGGGGGGGGGAAACAACCACAAAGATTCTCAAACTTTCTAAGAGTTAATGCAATAAAATATTGTTTCTAAAAGAAGAGTTCATGCTGAAGGCACATTAGCAAGAGAACGTGTTCTTTGTATATCTGATCCTAAGCAATCAGGAGACACCAATGCTGAGTTCAGAACTCTCTGGGACTTTAGTTTATTCAAGAAGACCAAAGTATCAGCTTCTTGTTAACGGGAAAGTTTTTGTCCCAAGGGTTTGTAGTAGTAGTAGTGGTGGTGGTGGTGCTAGAAGGAGGAGAAAGAAGCAAAGGAAAGGTGGGGGGAGAGAAGGAGAGAAGAGTTACGATGATAGTAATGCATCTACGATCAATGTGATGGTCAGTGGTGATTGTCCATTTGGTTGGGTTAAGAGACACCGAGCAGATGAATAAAGCACACCTGAGGATGCAGGCGTGTCCAAAGATTACTGATTTGTGGGTCAACAAAGTGAGGGTGAAGACTGGCCCTAATACGGGCGGTGCCACCCAACAGACTTGCATTCTGGACAGAAGGAGAGGGAAGAAGACGGCCCTACGCTTGGAACACTCCATTTTGTGTAAGCCAGTGTGTCCTCTGCCACTGGCGTTGCCTACAGAAGCCAGACTCCAGCTTTTTCAGGCTTTCGACGTGAATTCACACCGGCAGCTCTCCAGAGAGCTTCGAACTGGTGTGAGATCCTAGGCCCCTCTTATTCTGAGACTTCTGGCCTCTTAGACTGAGCAGCTACATGAAAGAGGACTTGCAGAACTGCTTCAGAAAGTAGCAAAGCAATGGTTTAACCATGTTCAAAGTAAAGGGATTATTCTGAGGAGGATCAAGGGCAATGTGTCTTTTGTTATAATAATTACTTCTACTTAAACATTCATCACGTATTGTGATAACATCTCGTATGCCATTGAATCCGTCCCTCTAGAAAACCCTAACCAATACAATAGTCAAATAGGGCTCTTCGTTTTCAATTTTGCCATTTTCTTTAATATGACCTTTCTACTCTTTCTCCAATTGCTTTTGGTACTATATATACATATTCCCAAACAAAGAAGTAGGAGTAGAATAAATTACTAGAGTTTATACTTTAAGTGGCATTGAGTGCCATTGGTACATATACCTGCAGCAGTGGTCAGATAATCAAGGTGAGAAACAAGCACTACCTCCACGCTGACAAATGATCCTAGTCTGTATGAGCAGCATGCTTGGCAAACAAACATGTGTAGGCCTCACGGCAAGTTTATACGCAACTGCAGTTGTTAATGACTGATAATGACTCAGGTCCCTCCCAGAGGTCTGGCTCCACCTGCCCATGCCCATCCCCACCCCAAGGTAGAACATACGCTTTGGATAAATAGTCACAGTCTGGTCATACAATGGAAATATATTTTCTTTGCTGGTCAGGCCTTCAGCAGTAAAGACCTAGATTCTTGTTAGAAAGTTTTTCACCTCCTTTACTGTGATTTCTTTAAAACTCACGAGCAATAATATTTCATTGACCTCAGCTACCTAACATCCACCTGACACAATTTCAGTTTGGCTCACGAGTAATGAAATGAAAGACCTACTTCCATACAAACTTGTCCTCTTCTAAACTTAGAGCAGAGATATTTCACAAAAATTTATGAAGACTTGGTAGACCCACAGTATTTCATCTCTGCCAAAAGTAAAGACAATGCTAGTGTGCAATTAGGTAATCAAGAGCAACACAGATCTTTAAAATGGTTTTTGTAACACAAAAGATATTTGTTATAAGAAATACTAAATAGACATAAGCAAAAAGAACAAAATTTACCCACAGTGCTACAATTTAGAGATAATTGCTGTTAGTACTTTGAAGTACATGTTTCCAAAGGCTATTTTTACTTCTGTCTCTCTCTCTCCCTTTCTCTCTTTCTGTTTCCCTCCCTCTTCCCCTCTCTCTCCATGTATGTGTATGTGCATGTGTATGAATACATATTTATACATATACTGTGTGAATATACATACATACACATATAAAGAAAAATATTTATAAGAAACCTTTACATCAAACTTTTTCAAGCCTTATATTCAGAAAAAGTGGCCACCTAGAAAGCACTTAAAAAGCAAAAACTATCACATAGAGCCCTTGACAGCAATTTCATTTTTAGAAACAACACATTCAAAATCAGGAATGTGACTATAATGCTCTTCCCTGATTCAGTAAGGAGATATAGGAAGGAAAAGGAGCAAGACACCTCAACCCCAAAACTGTGATACCACACACCTTACTCTTCCAGCTCCCATCCTGGATTAACAAACAGTCAGGAGGAACAGTCAAAATAGGTGCCACGCTGTTACCCTCTCGTGTCTTTTTACCATATGCATAGATAGTACTAACCTTAAGAAAAAGCACTGGGGAGCCAGGACTCAGCAAATGACCCCATCAGAAGAATCGAGGCGACTGGTCCCTCCTGCTATATCAGTGGGATCAAGCAAAGAGGGGAACACAGCCACACAGTATGGCCCACACTAGGGCACACACGATGAACAGGCAAGACTAGCATGATTCAAAAGTACAAACTATGAGCCAATAGGTGGTAAAGTAGGTGAACCAGCATTGTGCTTAGTAACAAAGACACATGGAATAGAAACAAGTAGGTGGGGCTGGTCTCCTCATTCTTTAAATTTAATTTTATTGTTTTATCTTGCTTTATTTTTGTTTCTGTCTTAATTTCTTTTCCTTATTCTCAATTTTTGGCCTCTTTTCCTCTCTTTTCAAAATTGCTGGGGAGACCTCCAGCAACAGAAAACTGATTCCAACCCCCAAACCCAAAGACCAGGTTCAGATAATCCCGCAAATACTCCTTCATTCTTTCTTTTCTACCCCCTTCTCTAGTTTCCCAACTTTGCATGATCATCCTTTGAACTCCAGCCATGCTTCTACTTCCTTTCTTGTTATCTTTGTTTTATACACTATCCTCCCTGAATTACTTCACTACGGAGTAAAACAAGTCTACCAAGATGAAACACTTTGTATACAAACTCCTATTTAATGATCAGTTCTGTTCAACTATAGACTTTGTCCATGTGGTCTAAAGTACAAAGTCAACAACAACAAAAAAAAAAGTACAAAGTCAAAAGTTACCACAGTTTGTCAATTTCTAAATTGTACTTGATGGTATTGTTATTACTAATTATACCACATTACCTAGGATGTCATATCTGTTGTAATCAACTGTTTTCCCTTCTGTGACAATACTGGGAAGCTCTGGGGTAAAAAACTCACTACAGCCCAACACCAAAGGACTGAGGACTGAACCAAACAGAAACCAATATCTCATTCTCAATTAATTGGGAAGGTAGGATTATGAGACAGACACAAACCAAGAATCTCCTACACACAGAAGACATCCCTGAAAAATAGACCTTTCCTAGCCAGGCATTGAAACTAGTGATACAGCTACTACTATAAAAACTCACAAGGAACATCAGAGAAAACAAAATAAAAAAATTTTTGAAGTAGAAAATGACAAGACAAAAAAGAAAAATGCAATCTCAGACCTCCAGCACACTCAGAACACTCCAGAGGACATCAACATAGAAGAAATTGGAAGACACACCTGAAATTTCTGAAATGATAGCAACTAAAGAAACAAATCCATCAGGCCATAGAAGAAATTACATCAGAAATAATCACTCAAGTAAAAAAAAAGAAATGACAAAAACAATTAAAGAATTGCTCAGCATATGTAGAAAAGACAAAGAAAAAAGAGAGGAGCATAGGAGAATGATGGAAATCTTGAATGAACAATAGAGGAAACAGAATTCATTAAACAAATTCAAGAGATATGCAGAAAATTAAGTATTCTATTGAAAGCTGTTGAAACTGCTTGAATGAAACAGAAAGCAGACTTTCAGACCTTGAAGATGGGATCATGGCTAGTGATCATGAAAGGAAAGATCTCTTAAAAATAACAACAACAACAAAAAAAAAAACACAGGAAATAACAATTAAACACCTGGAAGATGATGCAAAGCAAAACAATATAAGACTGAAAGGTGTCAATGAAAAAGCAGGCGTCAGCATAATGACATAAAAAGACTATTTGCAGGAGTAATAGTAGAAAATTTCCAAAGAATGAGAACACAATCTGATATACAGTTAAGTGAGGCATGTAGAACTCCAAACATCCCAATTAAAATAAATCTATAATCAGACATACAATAATCAAGATCCTAGAAATTCAGCACAAAAATAGAATATTAAAAGCTGTTAGACAAAAGAAACATCACCTATAAAGGAAAGCCCATTAGAATCACAGCTAACTTCTCAACCTAGACCCCAAAGTCAAGAAGAGTTGTAGAGGGAAGTGCTTCAAGTCCTGAAAGAAAACAGCTTCCAACTCAGACTGATGTATCCTGCAAAATTATCTTTCAAAATCAATGGAGAAATAAGACACTTTCATGGCAAATAGCAACTGAAGAAATTCATAAGCACCAAGCCAACCCTACAAAGGGTCCTGAAAGATATTCCAGATAGAAATAAAAATGACCACAATTCCAAGAACAACATCAGAAAGAAATCACCAGGCCGGCAAGCAAGTAAACAGAAGGGGAAAAGCAGGAAATCAACCGCAGGCAAATAACACGATAATGATAAGGCAATACATTTCAGTTATAACCATCAATGTAAATGGCTTCAATTCACCAATTAAAAGAAACAAACAGGCAGGATGGATCAAGAAACAAAACGCAACAATATGCTGTATACAAGAAACACATGTAACTCAAAAAAATTCATAGACAGAAAGTCAAAGGATGGAAAACAATACTCCATGCAACAGAAACCCAGAAAAAAGCAGGGGTATCTATTCCGTTTGCAGACAATGTGAACTTCAAACCAAAACTGATCAAAAGAGATAATGAATGTCACTACTTTCTTGGTAGGGGAAAAACTCAAGAGGAATACATACCAATCACAAATATCTATGTACCAAATACAGGAGCACCCAACTAAGACAAATATTAATAGACATGAAAAAAAATCAAATAAGCAGTAACACAATTGTTAACAGGTAATGTAAACACCCCATTGTCGTAAAGAGATAAACCTTCCAAAAACTTATCAAAGAAGTAACAGAACTGAACCAAACTTGTGAACAAATGGACTTAGTGGACATTTACAAAGTGTTGCACCCAACATCAGAATACACATTCTTCTCAGCTACACATGGGATGTTCTCTAAAATAGATCATATACTTGCCCATTGAGCATGCTTAACTAAGTGCAAAAGAATTGAAATTATCTATGTATATTATCTGACCATAGTGCAATGAAATTGGAAATTAATGGCAAAAGAAACTGCAAAAACTTCATAAACACCTGGAAATTAAATAACACCCTCCTGAAAAACCAGTGGGTTACAGAAGAAATTAAACACTACAATCAAACAAAAATGCAAATACAACATAACAGAACCTATGGGATACAAGGAAAACAGTCATAAGAGGGAAATTTATAGCAGTGAATTCTCACATCAGAAAAACAGAATGAGCACAAATAAACAAGCAAATGTTGCACCTCAAGCTTCTAGAAAAAGAAGAAAAAAGAAAAAGAAGCGTGGGCTGGGGATATAGCTCAGTGGAATAAGCGCCTGCCTAGCAAGCGCAGGGTCCTGAGTTCGATCCCCACTACCGCAAAAAAAAAGAAAAAAAAAGAAGCGCAAGCCAAGTCCAAAGCCGCACTGAAAGGAGGAGATTATAAGGACCAGAGCAGAAATTAATGCATTTGAGACTAAGCAAACAATACAAAGAATTAATGAAGAGTTTGTTCTTTCAAAGAATAAACAAAGTTGATGAACCCATAGCCAACCTTACCAAAAAGGAAAGAAAAACTAGAATTCATGCAATGAGGAATGAAAAGAGTGAAATCACTACAGAACCTTTGGAAATTCAGGAAATTATCAGTATGTACTTTTTTTGGTTGTTTTTTTATTTTTTTAATAAAAGAAGGAAAACATTAACAGACAGACGTCCATTTATCAAACAGCATAAGAGCAACACAAGCTACACATAGTTACAGACAAAGTAGTAGGAAATTATCAATGGTTATTATATAACATATTGATATCTTCAAAGTGGTTTCTCAGGAGAACAAATAGAGACATGCAATATTGATCAAATAATTAATCATTAACTGTTCCTTTCAGTAAATAATAGAAGTGAGTTCAACTACATTAGATATCCTGTATATACATACTTACATAATTTCCCTTTATACATACATACATAATTTCACTTTCTTTCTCTTTTCCCTCAGCCGAGTTGCCTTTTACTTTTGAGCATGTTCCTTTCATTTCATAATGTCTGTCCTACATCCTAATTTTTATTCACTCTTTCAGTTTCTTACACTAGTGAGACAATACGTTGCTTACATATGGAGGTCTTGCTTATTTCACTTATGAGTATGGCCTCTAGTTGTGACCATTTGTCAGTAAAAGCCTCAAGTTTATCTCTATAGCTGAGTCATATTCCATTATATAAAAGTACCACAATTTTTTTATCCAATCCTCAGTGAATGAACATTTGGGTTGCTTCCACAATTTAGCAATTATAAACTGTGCTGCTATAAACATCAGTGCACATATATCATTGTGATATGATGTTTTCAGATTTTCTGGGAAAATACCCAGAAGGGGAATGGTTGGGATGAATGGGACCTTCAGACCCAACTTGCTGAGGAATCTCCAAACTTATTTCCACAGTGACTTCACCAGTCTGCATTCCCATTAGCAGTGCACAAGAGTTCCTATTTGTCCACAGCCTCACTAGCACTTGTTATTGGTTGATTTCTTGATGCTAGCTATTCTTACTGGGGTGAGATGAAATCTCAATGTTGTTTTAATTTTCATTTCTCAAATGACTAATGATGTTGAACATTTTCTCAGGTATTTACTTGCCATTTGTATTCCTTTATCTGAGAAGTGAGTGTTCATTTCAGATGCCCGTTTTTGGATTGGGTCTTTGAATGGGGGGAGAGCTGAAATTTTTTACTTCTTTATATATTTTAGATAGAAGACCTTTCTCTAAGGTACAGTCAGCTAAAATTTTTTCCCAGTTTGTGGGTTTACTTTTACTCTGCTGGTGATTTCTTTAGATGTGCAGTAACTTTTCAGTAGGATAAGATCCCAGTTGTTGATTCTTTGAAGTATTTCCCATGTGGTTTGGTTTTTGTTCATGAACTCTCTGCCTACTCCTATGTTTGTAAGATTTTTACCTACTTTATCTTCCAATAGATTTAGTGTTTCTGCTTAATATTGAGATCTGTGATCCATTTTGACTTGAATTTGGTGCATGGTGATAGACTTGAGTCCATTTTCAGTCTCTGGCAGGTGGCAAGCCAATTTTTCCAGCACCATTTATTAAAGAGGCTATCTTTCTTCCACTAAGTTTTTTTGGCCCCTTTGTCAAAGATTAGGCGGCTGAGTGTGTCTGTGGTTGTGGATGCATCTTCCAGTCTGTTCCATTGATCCTCTGGTCTGATTTTAGCCAATACCAGGTTGATTTTATTACAGTAGCTTTGTCATATAATTTCAGGTCAGGGATTGTGATTCCACCTTACTTATCTTTATTGCCCAGAATTGCTTTTGCTATACTGGGTATCTTCAGATTCCAGATAAATTTAAGGAATGTTTTCTCTAGATCTGTGAAATATGTAGTTTAATGGGAATTGCATTCAATCTGTACAACAATTTTGGTAGTATGGCCATTTTCAGAATGTTGGTTCTTCCTATCCATGAGCAAGGAATGTTTTTCCATTCATTGAAATCCTCTTAGATTTCTTTTTTCAGAGTATTGTAGTTTTCATTGAATAGATCTTTTTCTTCTTGGACTAGATTGATTCCTAAATGTTTCAATTTCTTAGATGCTATTGTGAGGTATAAAGGTATAGTTTCCTTAATATGGTTTGTCTTAACCAAACCATAAAGGTATGGTTTCTTTAATTTCTCTCTCAGTCAGTTTGTTGCTTATGTACAGGAATGCTATTAATTTGGGGGTGTTGATTTGTATCCAGCTACACTGCTAAATTTGTCAATTAATTCAAGGAGGCTTCTTGTGGAATGTTTGGGGTTTTCCATGTAGAGTATCATGTCATCTGCAAATAGTGATAATTTCACTTCTTCCATTCCTATCCTTATTCCTTTTATTTCTCTCTCTTGTCTAACTGCTCTGGCTAATGCTTCCAGAGCTATGTTGAATAGTAGTGGCAACAGTGGACATCCTTCCAAAAAAAAAACAGTGGACATCCTTGTCTTGTTCCTGATTTTAAAGTAAAATCTATCAGTTTTTGTCCATTTAGTATGATGTTGGCTGTTAGTTTGTCATAGATGGGTTTGATCAGATTGAGGTAAAGACCACTTATTTTGATTTTCTGTAGGGTTTTTATCATGAATGTGTGTTGGACTTTGTTAAAAGCTTTTTCTGCATCTATTGAGATGATCATATGGTTTTTGTCTTTGGCTCTATTGATATGGTGTATAACACTAATTGATTTGCGAATATTGAACCATCCTTGCATTCCTGGAATAAATCCAACTTGGTTGTGGTGTATGATTTTCTTGATAACATATGTGAATGAAATCTGTGAACAAATGGACTTAGTAGATGTATACAGAGTGTTACACCCCACAACATCAGAATACACATTCTAGCATTCTATTTACTAGTATTTTATTATCTTTACATTTATATTCATTAGAGAGATTGGCCTGTAGTTCTCTTTCTTGGTTGGGACTTTCTCTGCTTTTGTTATCAGTATAATACTTGCCTCCAGAAGTGAGTTAGGAAGAATTGCTTCCTTTTCATTTTCACTGAAGAGTTTGAGGAATGTTGATATTAAACCTTCTCTGAATTTCTTTTAAAAATCTGTTGTGAATCCATCAGGGCCTGGGCTTTTCTTTGTCAGTGAGTTTTTAATCACATTTTCACTCTTATTAATTGATATTAGGTTGTTCAGGATTTTTATATCATCTTGATTCAACTTTAGTAATTTACACATTTCTCGGAATCTATCCATTTCCTCTGAGTTTTCTATCTTATGGGAGTAAAGATTTTCAAAGTAGGTATTAATGATCTTTTGAATTTCTGTAGGATCCATAGTGATTTCATCTTGTTCATTCCTTATTGCATGAATATGAATTTTTTCCTTTTTTTTATAAGATTGGCTAGGGCTTTATCAATTTTATTTATTCTTTCAAAGAGCCAACTCTTTGATTCATTTATTTTTTGTAGGGTTTTCTTCATCTCAATTGCATTAATTTCTGCCCTGATTTTTATGATCTCCTCCCCTCTTTGAGCTTTGGGCTTGACTTCTTCTTTTTCTGAAAGTTTGAGGTGCAGCATTAGGTTATTTATTTCTTCTGTTCCTGTTTTGCTTATGTGTTAGTTCACCACTATAAATTTCCCTCTGAGGACTGCTTTCATTGCATCCCACAGATTCTGGTAAGTTGTATCTACATTTTCGTTTGTCTGTAGGTATTTTTTAATTTCTTCTTTAATTTCTTCTGTGACTCATTGGTTGTTCAGAAGCATGTTTTTAATTTCCAAGTGTTTATGGAGTTTTGGGAGTTCCTTTTGTTGTTAATACCCAATTTCACTGAACTGTGGTCAGATAATATGCATAGGATAATTTGAATTCTTTTGCATTTAGGTAGCTATGCTCTATGGGCTAAAATGTGGTCTATTTTAGAGAAGGTCACATGTGCAGCTGAGAAAAATGTGTATTCTGATGTGGGGTGGAACATTCTGTATACATCTACTAAGTCCATTTGTTCACAGATTTGGTTTATATATGTTATTTTTTGCTGATTTTTTTTTGGTCTGGTTGACCTATCTCTGTGTCAAAGGGGTGGTGACATCCCCTATTACAATAATATTATTAATTATTTGAGTTTTCATGTCTGTTATATAGTTTGGGGCTCTGATATTTGGTGCATACATGTTTAGGATTGTTATCTCTTCCTCTTGCAGTTTTCCCCTAACAAGTATGTAGTGGCCTTCTTTATCTCTTTTGATTGTTCTTGGCTTGAAGTTTACATTGTCTGCAAACAGAATAGGTACACCTGTTTTTTTATGGGTTCCTGTTGCATGAAGAATTAGTTTCCATTCTTTGACTTTCAGTCTATGGATTTCTTTTTAAGTAAAATGTGTTTCCTGTATACAGCATATTGTTGGATTTTTGTTTCTTAATCCACTCTGCCAGTCTGTTCCTTTTGACTGGTGAATTGAGGTCATTTACATTTATGGTTATAACTGATATGTGTTGGCTTATCACTGTTGTGTTATTTACTTGCTGTTGGTTTCTTATTTTTCTACCTGTTTAATTGCTTGTTCTTCTTGAGGGTTCATTTCTATTGTTCTTAAAATTGTGGTGATTTCTTTTCTCTAAAATATCTTTTAGTGCTCTTTGTAAGGATGGTTTGGCATTCATGAAGTTCTTCAGTTGCTCTTTATCATGGAAATATTTTATCTGTTAAACTTGAAGAATAGTTTGACAGGATGCTTCAGTCTTGGTTGGAAGCTGTTTTGTCTTAGGACCTATAATACTTTACTCTAAGCTCTTCTCAATTGGATGGTTTGTGTTGAGAAGTCTGCTGTGATTCTGATGGGCTTTCCTTTATAGGTGATCTACTTCGTTTCTCTAGCAGCCTTTAATATTCTGTTCTTTTACTGGCATTCTGGGATCTTGATTATTATATGTCTGGCTGCAGTTTTATTATGGTTATGACTAGTAGGAGTTCTATATGCCTCATTTACCTATATCTGAGTTTCTGTTTCCATGCTTGGGAAATTTTCTGCTATTATTTCTGCAAATATTCTTTTTACGTCATTTGTGTTGCCTCCTGCCATTTCATTGACTATTAGTCTGACATTATTTCTCTTTGCCTTGTCTTGCAGCTGTTGAATTGATTTTTCCTGGATCTTTGTTGATTTTAAGAGATCCTTCCTTTCATGATGACTAGCTGCCATGCTGTCTTCAAGATCTGAAATTCTACCTTCAGCTTCATTTAAGTGGTTTTACAGGCTTTCAATGGAAATTTTGATTTCCTGGAAATCTCTCTGAGTCTCTATCATGCTTTCTAATTCATTCCTATATTGCTCTTGTAACATTTCCATCCATTGCCTATGTTCATCTTTTTTTTATCTATTTCTCCTCTAGATGTGCTGAGCAATTCTTTCATTATTATTGTCAGTTAATTTTTTGCCTGAGAGATTATTTCTGATCTGATCTCTTCTATGGCATTATGCAGTTTTTTCTTTACTTCCACTGTAATCATTTCAGCTAGTTCAGGTGTGTGTTTACCAAGTTCTTCTATGTTGATGTCTCCTGGACTTGTCCTGAGTAGGGTGGAGTTCTGAGATTGCGTTTTGGTCCTTTGCCTTGTCATGTTTGGTGCTGGGGGCAGAATGCTCAGTCACCCTCTTCTCTGGCAGCTCAGCAAAGGGTGCTAGTGGCCCTAGTTTTCCTGATGGTCAGGCATGCCCCTCAGTATCTGCTGAGAGGTGCTGCTTAGTCTGGGGTCTTCTGGTGGATGGTGAAGTGTACCTAGTTCTCCCAAGTCTCATACACAAACTCTGATGTCAGTTGATGGCAGACTGTCTGATCCAGTGTCCCCTTGCAGCTCAGGGCAGGCATATGACCCAGAAGTGGTATGCACTGGTGCTACAATCACAGATCAGTCGTCCTGTGACCCCAGGCAGTTCAGACCATAGGCAGAACCCAGGAATTGCAAGATCAGCAGTTTGTGAAGCACCTGATTCTGTGTCTCCAGTCAGCTCAGGGCATGCACAGGAGCCAGACGTGGTCTGTGCTGGCAGTGATCAGGGGCCACCTGTGCCTGTGACCTCCAGAAGGTCAGGGCATAATCAGCCCAGACACAAACTGCAGTGATAGCAGTTTGTGCACCCCCTGCCCTAGCACCTCCTGGGGCCCAGGGCACATGCAGGGAGAGCCCAAACATTAACCCTGGTGTTAGCAACTCCTGAGTCTTCTGAGGGAGGACCTCCCATCTGCAGCAAGCACACAGAGGATGGCGCCTCAGACTGTAATGGTGGTGGGGTCGTGGGTTGCCTGCTCTGCCCCCAGGAAGTACATGGGAAGTACTGGTTCTCTGGGTCTTCAGCTGAGAACAGAGGTGTCAGTGGGCTGCGGACTGCCTGATTCTGCATCTCCAGTCAGTTCAGGGTACGGAGAGGAACCAGACGTGGGCTGCGCTGGTGGTGATCAGGGGCCACTTGTGTCTCTGGTGGCCGAGGGCATGCACAAGGAGGGCCCAAACATGAACTCCAGTGTTAGCAGCTCCTGGGCCTTCAGAGTGAGAATCTCCTTCTTCAATACCTACTTTGAAAATCTTTACTTAAACAGGATGGAAAACACAGAATAAATGGACACATTCCTCAAAACCTGTACATTACCAAAGCTGAATCAAGAAGATGTAAAAATTCTGAATAGCCCAATATCAATTAATGAAGTTTAAAATGTAATTAAAAATTTACCAACAAAGAAAAACTCAGGTTCTGACGGATTCATGAATGAATTCTACAAGAAACTTAGAGAAAATTTAATTCCAACACTCCTCAAACTCCTTAATGAAATTGAAAAGGAAGAAATTCTCCAAACTCATTCCTTGAGACAAGTATTACCCTGACACCAAAACCAGAGGAGGACTCAACCAAAAAATACAACTACAAGCCAGTCTCACTATTGAACACAAATGCAAAAATCTTCAATAAAATATTAGCAAACACCATGCAGCAAATCACCAAGAAGATTATACACCATGAGTAAGTGGGATTCACCCCAGGAATGTAGGGATGGTACAGCATATGTAAATCAATAAATGTAATAAACCATATCAACAGAGCCAAAGACAAAAATTACATGATCATCTGAATATATGCAGAAAATATTTTTGATAAAGTCCGACACTCATTCATAATTTGAAAGAACACTTACAAAAAATCAGAATACATGGGCTTTATCTCAATCTGATAAAAGCCATAACAGCCAACATCATGCTAAATGGACAAAAACTGAAAGCTTTCACTCTAAAATCAGGAACAAAATAAAGATGTCCACTATCACCACTCCTATTCAATAGTTCTGGAAACATTATGCAGAGTAATTAGACAAGAAAGAAATAAAAGGAATAAGGATAGAAAAGGGAGAAGTGAAATCATCATTATTAGCAGATGACATGATACCCTGCATAGAATACCCCAAAAACTCCACCAAAAGACTACTAGATTTAATAAACAAATTCAGTAGCATAGCTGGATGCAAAGTCAACACTCAAAAATCAACAGCCTTACTATACTCAAATAACAAAGTCAGAGATAATTTAGGGAAACTGTGCCCTTCGCAATAGCTTCCAAGAAAATGAAATACTTAGGAATCAATCTAACAAAGGAAGTAAAATATCTATATATCAAAAGTTACAGCACTCTGAAAAAGGAGATCAGAAAATGGAAAGATATCCCTTGCTCATGCATAGGAAGAACCAACATTGTGAAAATGACCATACTTCGTATACAGATTTAATGCAATCCTGATCAAAATACCATTAATACCTCACAGACCTAGAGAAAATATTCCTAAAATTCATTTGGAAACAGAAGAGATCTATAACAGCAAAGGCAATCCTGGGCAACAAAGGAAAGACAGGAGAAATCACAAGCCCTGACTTGAAATTATACTAAAAATTTACTGTGATAAAATCAGCATGGGATGGGCAGAAAAACAGACCTGAGGATCAGTGCAACAGATTAGAAGATCCAGACACAACTACAAACACATTCAGCCACCTTATCTTTGACAAAGGGGCCAAACATGCACACTGGAAGAAAGACTGCCTCTTTAATAAATGGTGCTGGGAAAACTGGCTTTCCACAAGCTAAAGACTAAAACTAGACCCACACCTCTCACCACACACTAAACTAAAATTGAAATGGATCAAAGATCTAAACACTAAAACAGAAACACTAAACCTACTGGAAGAGAAAGTAGGTAGAAATCTTGAAGACATGGGGTAGGCAGAAACTTCATCAACAAAAACAAACTGCCGAGGAAGTACTTCAAAGAATCAACAACTGGGATCTCACTGAAAAGATTTTGCACATCAAAATAAGTCACTAACGGAGTGAAAAAATTCACAGAATGGGAAAAAATTCTTGTCAACTGTCTGTCAGACAAAGCACTAGTATCTTGGTCATATAAAGAATTTTGAAAAATAAGGCCCCCAAAATTCAAAGATCCAACACAAAAATGGGCATCAGAGATGACTACACACTTCTCAGACGAAAAAATACAAATAGTAAATAAATATATGAAAAAATGTTCAACATCACTGGTCATTCAAAAAATACAAATTAAAACAACACTGAGATTCCATTTCACACCAGAAAGAAGGGCTATCATCAAGAAATCAATCAATAACAAATGCTGGCAGGGCTGTGGGGAAAAAGGAACCTTTCTCCACTATTGGTGGGAATGTAGACTGGTACAACCACTGTGGAAATTCCTCAGAAAACTAGAATTAGAGGTCCCATTGGATCTAGATACTCACCTTCCTGGTATTTTCCCAGAAGAAATGAAAACGTCATATCACAGAGGTGTATGTGCACCCATGTTTATAGCAGCACAACTTGTAATAGCTAAATCTTGGAAACAGCAAGGAATGGATAGAAAAGATGTGGTATTTTTGTACAATGGAGTTCTACTCATCTATAAAGAAGGAGAAACTCAAGGTTTTTATAGGTAAATGGATGCAATTTGAGACCATACTCAGAAGTGAAATAAGTCAGACTCACATGTTTAAACATTGTATTGCCTCCTTAGTGTAAGAAACTGAAAGAGGAAATAAGATCCAAAAGGTAGACTAGATACTGTGAAAGGGAAAGAAACTGCTCAAAAGGAAAGAACAACTGGGATGAGGGAAAAGAGAAAAGAAAGGGAAAAGAAATATATATATATATATATATATATATATATGATAGATAAGATAATTATACTACTAACTTCTATTAGTTCATTAAAAAAATGGTTTGTACTTATATTTTTTGATCAATTTTTCATGCCTGTATCTTGTAATCTGAACAAGGACTTTGAAGATAAAAATACACAATATATTAGCCATTGTTAATCTCCTATTATCATGTTTTGAAATTCTGTATCATTGTTTTTACTGGGTTTTTTTCTCTTTAAAATAAAAAAAGTAAAAGCGTTAGGGAAAATGGAGGGGAGAAGAGTTTAAATTTTCCAAGCACTCTATAATAATGTAATTGATAAAAGCTTTATCTTCTCTAGGCCAGTTTTACTGCCATGATTTTAAAAATTGAAGAGTGTATCTGAGTTTATCATCTACTAATTGTTCATGTTGTGGGAAAGCCAATTTTTAAAATAGCTTTCATAAATATCTCATAGAATTAAAACCAGGGGAAAAATCCAGAAAGCTGTAAACAAAAGTTATGGAATCTAAGCAAAGCCTACCTCAATAAATCTTTACATGGGACCAACAGTATTCCTTCATATCATAATTAAAATCCCAAATGCTATACATTTACTTCCATAATTGCTACATTACAAACTACTACAGAGGGCATCTTTAGATTTTATTATTCCTATGTCAAACCTCAAAAATAAGTTGAAATAATTCATTACTCACATCCTGGAAATAAAATATAATGCAAGCTCTGGATACAGACTAGACTTATTGCTAATGACAGTGGGAAAGATATATCTAAGGAATACATTAAAAATATATGTTGATGGCGGTATAAAGACCTCATTTTCATAGCATACCACTCTTGACACTCTCTTAAAAGATTCTCTACTGCAGTGTTTGGCTGGTAGCTGGGAAGCTAAGGTGCTCAGGTCCTGGCTCTCCATGGAATTAACTGTGTGACCTTGAGGAAGTCACTTACTTTCTCTGTGTTTTAGTCTCCCTGTCCTGTAAAACAGGAGTAGTAGCTACCTCACAGGGTTGTTGTGGGGATAAATTACAAATAATTTCTGTAATGTATTTCAGGCTCTGGAAAGAGGTGCTATATAAATACAAAACGATATCTATTAAAATTGGTTTATGTACAGTAAAACCTTGGGCTGTGACTAACTTGTTCTGCGAGTGTTCTAAAAGATCAGCAAACATTTCTAATAAATTTTAACTTGATAAATAAGAGATGTCATGCAACACAAATAGTACATGATGGCAACACAAGTAGCACATGACACCAAACATCACATCATCACATGCTCACAGATGAGCCAAAGGTTCTGTCTCTCTGTCTCTCTCTGTCTCTCTCTGTCTCTCTCTGTCTCTCTCTCTGCTTCTCTCTCTCTCCCATATCTCTCCATATCTCTCCCCTCTCTCCCTGTCTTCCTCCCTGCAGAATTGTGAATGATTGTCTCCCAACACCTAGAGGTTATGGAGGAGATCTTGTCTGCAGAGGAAGAGGACAAAAATGTAGAGGAATCTTTCACTTGAAGTGAGTTTAGAGATGCATAAAATGTGGGAAATTGCAAGATTTTGTAGAAAAACAACATGTAAATAGGACTGTCATAGTGCAAGCAATGAATCTGTTCAATGCCAGTGCAATGTCATATTTCTATGAAATCATCCCCAAAAAGGCAAAAGCAAGGGTTAATGGATAGGTTTCTTTTTAACATTTCATGAAATGAAAATGATTTCTTTGAGGCAATAAATAGCAGCGATCCCATTAGTGATAGTGAAAAGTGTCCTGCACAATAACTGCCTCTATCTTGTTTCCTTCATACCAACCATGTTTTCAAAGGTAAGTGCAGGTTAATTTGTTTATATTTTGTATTTTTCTTGTCATTTTGTGTTATGCTACAGTATTATAACCATTTTATATGAATATTTTGGGTTGTGGAGTGAATGGAAATTTACTTTGATATGCAAGTGCTTTGGATTTTAAGCATGTTTCCCGAACAAATTATGCTCACAAATATATATTTATTTGGCTGGGAGTTTAGCTCAGTGGTAGAACAATTGTGTAACATGTATAAGACCCTGAGTTTGATCCCCAGGTTCTTTTAAATTAAAAAAAATTCTTCTAAAAGTAGATTACTAATAATGTAGTTAAAACTTACACTATTCTAAAATACTAATGCTGCACAGTACTGACCATGCAGTACTGAGTGCGTACTCACTAACAACTAGAGCGCTCAAAATGAAGTAGATTCTGCATGATGCTTTGGATGAATATCAGCTTAGACACTGTCTCTTTCAGAAAGCTTCCTACTTTGTTCTAGAGAATTGTGTTTGCTCTTCCCTTGGAACTCACAACATTTTTCTCTGAAACGCTTTTAACATTTTTACACATCTCTGAGCCATGTCTTTAAGTATTGAGTTTAACTCCTCTATGACTTACTGTGTAATATTCCAACCTTTCAATCTATGTACCAGCTGCATCCTGACTGCATCTGGGGGTCTCCGTATGATGCATCTTTTGCGTTTCTTGCAGTGCTCACAGAGCAGGCTGTGAGGGGCTTCCACAGCGAGGGCTCCAGGTGAATATACGTGCATCTGTTAGGAGCAAAGTGTGGAGAAAGAAGAACAGAAATGGGAAGATGGGGACAGGGCTGCTTTGCAGGCACTAGTGGAACAGGAGAAATTAGCAGTGTGCTAGAATTTAGAAAAACACTAAAAGGAAAAATCATCTCCACGGTGATTATATTATAGCATCATAGTCAATGGTAGTGCTAAAATACACCTGCACTGTAGTCATTTTCAAACGAAATTCTTTTGAGTAACTCTGAAATGTCAAATGAACAAACAAATATGAATTGTGATTATTGCAAAACCATGTTATCTTGCATAGAGTATGAGGAAATATCATATGTAACACTCAGGGAAATATCCTAAAGTGGTGCAGCGACTCTTTTAAATCATGTGCTTAGATTTCAATCACAAAAATAATCATACTGGTAAATGAAATCCAGCCACCCACCCAACATTAGGTTTCTCTATTCATTTACTATTTACCTCTTAATATAAGATTTTGAAAATTCCAAATGAATCAGATAATGTTCATTTGGATAAAATGTATAATACACTTACTTTTTCTCAGAGAAAATAGAAATTGGTGCCTATTACAGGAGAATTTATAATTTAACAATCGTCTTCCTTTGTTCCTGTTATTTCTTAGCAACTAAAATATCCTTTTATTTCAACTAAAGGAATATGGCAAAGTGGGGTAAATAATGAGTACTTTCTATACTCTAGTCTCTTTTAATCAAGTAGAGCATATTTTCCATTTAAAGAAAGAAATAGAATTAACACATTAGTAAGAAAACGTCTTGCAATTTGGATGGCAAATTTACAGGAAAAGATTGGATTTTTCTTTCTTTCTTTTGCGTGTGGAATTTTTCAGCCACCACACAAAAGAGTTGTAGTAGGATCTGAGGGTTACAGTATAATCTGAATATATCAAACTGAAATAGTGTAGCACATAGTTCAAAAACAATCGGCCTACATCTAAAAGTACATTCTCCTATGAATGGGCATCAGAGAAACAGACCCTTCTCTTTAAAAGGATATAAAGGTATCAATGTTTTCTGTGAAGAGGAGTGGAATTTGGAAGGATTAGGCTGCGGACCACAGCAAGGAGGATCTTGTGAGAACCGTGTCAGCAACAATTTTGAGGGCTAGTTGATGCCCTTTGAAAATGTGCCCATTAAAGCCTATCTGTAATTTTTGTGAGAAATTATTGCCACTCATAAATGGGGCTTTCTAATGGAATTGTTGATGAGCTTAACCACTATATATGGGCACAAACTACCACTTTAATGGAAATAGTCAATGCCATGACCAGAACAGAACCACTTAGTAGGGAAATTGGAAATTTAATTTCAATCAGATGAACAAAAAGTGAAGAAGAATGCTTGAAGTGGCGGCATAAAAAAAAACGCCAGCGATTAAAAACATTTGGAACCTTTGCTTACCCTTCAAAGGCATTTGTTGCCATGGTTTTTAAAGACCTCTGAAAGCCTCAGCTGTGTCCACAAAAGCTGCCAAGAAATAGGGGTTCTATACTGATTTTATTTGTCAGAGGCATTTTGTCTTAATTATCTCCAAGATAAAGATTACTTAGCCGAAGGGCAGGGGATAAAAGAAACACTGTCATTTCACAGGTAGAAACACGATGATTTTATTTTTGAGGCCTTCTTCAAAAGCACGTGTGCGAGTGTGTACCCATGTGTCTAATTTTTGTACTATCCCATCAAAAAGTGAAAAGTACTTAAAAACAGAAACGGAGAGTCTTCATGGAAGGAGGGGTTCAGATTTTCACCTTCATAGCCTGTCTTTGTTTTTCTCTGATGCCAACCAGGAACCAAATATCTAGCAACTGTGTGAATACTGGGGAATAATGCCTTTCTTTGAAAAGGGACCATTGTAAACGTTTTCTTCTGAAGAATACATGACAGTTCATCTGTGCACACACTGAAACTCTTCTACTCTTCAGCCTCGATAGTGTTGCTTCTGTCCCACCTGTTACCATGGGGTGGGGAATTTAAAAGTTTAAGTATAAATAATGAAAGGGTCAGGCAAGTTCTGGGTCAGAAAGGGGGCCGTGAACTCTCAGAGCACAAATAAATTGCCAAAGACAAACAAACTATAAAATGCTTGGTTCTTGGGTGAACATCTATAAAAACACTTGTTTATTCCTGCAGTTTAGTATTTGTATAGCTAGCTATGTTGGTGCCGGCATGTCCTCTTTTAATTCTGAGCTCCTGGAGATCATTGTTTGGCCCTGTTGGAGGAATTAATGATTTATGATATATTAATTTAAATTAATTTATAATATAAGACATAAAATCCTTGGGTATTTCTACTAACATTTGGATAGGCATCCCCAAAAGGCCCACATGTTAAAGGTTCACTTCCCAGCTTATGGCAGTATTGGGAAGTGGTGGACTCTCGAAGAGGTAGAATCTAGAGGGAGGTTTTCTGATCATTGGTGATGAGCCTTGAAAGGGACACGGGGATACCAGCCCCTTCTTCTTCTCTTCCAATCCCACCATGAAGTGAACGGGCTTCTTCCACCATGTGCTCCTGCCATCCCCTGCTGCCTCGCCACACGCTGAAAAGCAAAAAGGCCAACTGACCACAGATTGCACCCTCCCAACCTGTGAGTCAAAATAAAACTTTCCTCTTCTGAAACTGGTTGTCATAGATATTTTACTGGGAATGGAAAGCTGACCAACACCATTACCCTTCTGTGATTAATAATAGGCAATCTTTTAAAAATATTTAAATTACTCTTTTCATCACATTTATTTAAAATTAATTGAAGAAACTGATTAAAATCCCCACTCTTGGACCATGTGCAGAGTCCTGATTCTGTTTCTGTGGCCACTGGACAATTCTATGTGGATATACAACTGTCATCTCAACTCGGCATACCCAAGATTGAACTCACCCTACCCACCTGCTAATTGGACTTCCTCTTGGTTTTCCCAGTTCATTCATTTCCCAGTTTATTCCCACTGTGTCTGAACATCTTGAGCTCCCTTCTTTCCTGCATAACTCATGTTGAGACAACTTAGTACAATGTGTATTCTTTCATTATTTTTCCCTTTTACTCTGTTCCCTTTTTCCTATTTTACAAACACCAAAAAAAGTCCAGATTTCTAGTGTGTGTAAGTTAGTTAAAGATTATCCAAATTAGTCTTCATGCTTCTATTCTCCCCTTCTATGGTCTCTTTTATGTTTCCAGGAGATTAAACTTCATTAAAAACTGTTCCATCACATCTATTCCATGGTGAAAAACATATGATGGTCTTACGTTACCTAAAGCCCACAAACTGATCCTAGCCTTCGTTTCATTCTTTATTTATTCACTGAGTGGTTCCTATGACACAAAGCCTTGATTTAGTCCTCTGAGGAGCTTATAGTCAGTGTGGGAAAGGACATATATACACAGATATATGCAAGACAGCAGGACAAAGTCTTAGGAAGTCCAAGGACAGTGAGAGAACTGCATTCACATCAGAGGTTTTCATGACATTTTTCACAATAGGAAGACTTTTTACAGATAAATCTGAGGCAATTCCCATTAAAGAAATAGAATGGTTGTACTTGTAGGAGAGAAAATAATCCAGTTTGCCTAATTTCTATCTCACATGAACAGAAATAGTGATTTTAAAGCAACTAGAAAAATAGGCTACAACAGATTGTGCAAATTCATCTCAGAACTCTTTCCTGGGCCATGGAAGCCTGTAAATGATATTATACATAGCGCTGACATGTAGGGATTTCACAATATAAATGGACTGGCAGCACACAGAAGGGAAAAAAATGAAGTAAATAGGTTAGGAGCAGGCAAACAGAAACACTGAAGTATAGTCCTGGTTAAAGATGAAATCAACTCTGAATAATGGAAGTTGGATGCAAATACATTTAAGAGAATCCCAAAAGAACTGTATAAGAGTTCTGATGGAAACATCCAGGGCCAAGGGCTGCAAAGCGAATCAGTGGAGATAACTGATGCTAAGGTGTGAAGTGTGGACTCTGAGACGGTGGTTAAAGAAGGAGGAGTGGCAGGTGGCACAGAGAAGCATGAAGAAGTTGCTGAGACATGTGGAAGGTCAAGAGGAGGATTTTCAAGGTATCTGCACAACAGTGACACTCTAGACCTTAAATTGCATTAATTGCATTAATTTTTCTAGACATTAATTTTTCTAGGCCTAAGAAACTACCACAAGTGCCTTGAAATCATGTAGGTGTATAGTCTCAGAATGTCTCAGGTTAAAAGTCTGACATCAAAGGGCTAGAAGGGCCAGGCTGTCTCTTGAACCTGTAAGGAAGGATCCTTCCCTACCTCTTCCTAGCTTCTGGTATTTTCCAGCAATCTTGGCTGTCCCTTGCTCTACAGGTGATACAACACTCTGATCTCTTTCTGTGGTCACTGCTTTTTCTCCCTCTGTGTCTATCCAAATTTCCCTCTCCTTGTATGAATAACGAACATGTGAGGTTAAGGGCCCACTGTACCCTAGCATACCCTCAACAACCTTATTTTCAATATGGTCAAATGCTCAGATACTACAGGCTAGGACTTCAGCATGTCTTTTGGGACACTATTCAATCCATATCAGGTCAGTATGAGATTCCCTAGGAAACTGCAAGGAGAAAAAAGAAGAGAAGAAGGAACAAGCAGAGATTATAGATCTGGGGGAATGAATGCCTATGTATAGACAGCTGAAGAAGGAAAGCAATGGGGATAACAGCAAACCTGCTCTTCTCTCAAAATTGACATCAGTTTCTTGGTTTATGCTCTTTCACATATCTGTAGTTCTCTCCCCAAATTTTCATTGCATATGAAAACTCCTCCACTTCTTTCCAGGCTTCTATAAAGAGTATAACCTGAACTTTAACACACTTTTCTTTCTAACCCAACGAAACAGCTTCTTCATCTGAAATTCTGTGGTGTATTAACTAACGATCAACTTGTAATGTCCAGCTGAACTGAATCGGCATAGTTCTGGGTATGGAAGACCCACCTGAGGATTGTTGCGAGAGCATAAGAGGAGAGCTGGAGAAGATGGTGCTGTTGATTGTCCGGGAGAAGCTTGTCACGCTTGTTTTCCTGATACGAATTCATATGTTCTCATCATCAGAGGAGCTCAGGTCCTCACAGGTGAAGATGGCTGTGGTTCTCTTTGGGGAATGGTGGTCCTTAGTTTGAGTATGGCTTCCGGGTTCCAATGCGGATCCCTGTCCTCGCTGGCACAGATCCTTCAGCCCATGGCACAGATTGTCTAGCTTCCACCACTGGCCTTTGGGCCTTCCCAGTGTAGGTCCTTGATACAGACTTGCATGAGACATTGTCATGAGCTCTAGGCCTCCAACTGGACTCACAGAAAACATTGCCATAGGCTCTAGGTCTTCAGCTGGACTCTTTCAGGACATTGCTGTGGGATCCAGGCTCTTGCCTGGACAGAACTCTGCACTCTTCTGCATTTGACTTTTTATATGAATATGATAAAATAATCCTAAAATTATGTGTCCTGTGTTAAATCTATTGCCTTGAAAACCCTGACTACAACAGATCCTCTGATAGTTTTTATCCACCCTCCTTGACCCCTTGCCATAGTTCACAATTTAGCATGCATGTATTCAATCCTACAGGAGCTATAGCAACACACAAAGCTCACTCAGATCTCACGGAGTTTGTATCCAAGTTCATATTGGGAATATGGGCAGGTGGTGCCTAGTGCAGACAGGTGACAATGAAACAAACAAGTTAGTAGGATAATTTCATAAAGGCTTAAGGGTTTAAAAGAAAAATAACCTGCCCAGCAGAGAAAATATTCAACAGAGTAAAGACATAACCTACAGAAGAAGAGAGAATACTTGCAGACTGAATTATCTAATAAGGGGCTAATAGGTTGCAAATGTAAGAATTAAATTCGATGACATAAAAAGAAACAAGAAAAACTTATAATCTGATTTTAAAATAGGCAATTAACCTCAGTAGACATCCCTCACAAGAAGATATACCACTGGCCAAAAAGAACAATATATGAAAACTGCTCAGTATCACTGATTTCCTATCATCAGGAAAATTTGTATCAAAACCACAATGACCTATCACCTCACTTGAGTTAGAATGACTATGCTCAAAAGGCCAAAAGATAAGTGCCCCTGAAATGTAGAGGAAGGAAATCCTTATACACTGTTGGTCAGAACGTAAAGCAGTACAGACATTTCTTGTTTAACAGCCAGTCACATTCCCGCAACAAAGCTGTTAAATGAATAGGTTGAACAAAGACGTGGTCAAAGGAAACTCCACCTTGCTGACTTTGCTTTTATTTCCATAACCCTTCCATGCAGTACTGTAATACATAACAGAACATAAAACTACAGTATTGTACAATCAGCAAAAATGACATGATCATATAAATAAGTTTTACTGTACAAAAAAAGACACTGAGGGTCTATGAACAAGACATAAAGAACTTTACAAATGAAAAGATGGTTTGTAAGTCCAAGCAGTAGGGCTCCATCCTAAGTCTGAAAAGTCATTTAACAGTTAGGTCATTAAACAAGAAATATTTGTAGAACCATTATGGAAACCAGTAGCACAATACCTCAAAAGAATTGAAAATATAACTACCACATGATCCAGCAATCCTATTACTGGCTATATACTCAAAGAAAATAAAATCCGTAAGTGAAAGAAACATCTGCCCTACCATGAACAGAGCTCCACAAAGTAGATGGAATCAGCTAAATGGGCCTCAGGTTCTTTAGAAATAAGTCTCTTCTTATGCTCAGCAACTACTGTTGGAGCTATCCAGGGTGCTGGACTGTGTCACCCTGAACTTTTCTAAGGCCTGGGTGGATCATGTTCTCAGTTATCCTTGTCAAACCAGATTCTATGGTGTTCTCCTAGAGTCAGCTAAACTTTGAGGCAATATTAGTTCTAGCCAAGTCTGCTTGAACTAATGTTCAGCAACCTCTGCACAGACCTGATAGAATATCAAGTAGCATGCTGGTGATAGATGGATACACTTAGACATGTCCTTCTGAAATAATAATGGAAGAAAAGCAGTGGGCTGGCTGGGAGTGCAACCCAGTGGTAGATCATGTACTTAGCAAGTGCAAGGCCCTGAGTGTAATCCCCAGCGCTGGGTGGGGGGAAGGGAACACTTTGTTCAGTAGCACCCCTTTTCTTTGGAATACTCAGAAAGTATACCTGGCTACTGAAATTAGAGCCCAGTCTGTTTGTATAACTTATTCCATAGTCTCTCACTAAAACACACCTTAAAGCATAACTCTATGTTGGCAAGATTAATAAATTCATAGAATATTCCTTTATATCTCTCTGACCTAAATAGTGCTCTTGACTTTGCTTTAAAAAAAATTCCACTGGAGGCCATTACTCAATTTCTTAAGCAATCAAGTTTGTACACTAAGTCATAGATGAAAATTTGTATGCTTTCAAGTCAAACACTTTACCTCTTCAACCAAAACACTCAGAACATGAGAATAATCTGATGTATACTCTTTTCCACCTCTCCTCTTCAGTAACAAGCAGAGCAGAGAGAGCTGCAGCATGTTCAGAACTTTCTCCCTGCGTGTCAGCCCCTTCACTGTCCTTCAATGTGTTTGAAGGGCAGCCTCATTTACAAAAAACTGCAGAAGTTCAGGCAAACATTTTAGTTCCAAGTTATCAAGATTCTGATGAGAAAACAGAGCTAGAAACCCTTAAATGTGCTTTGCTATATTTCCTTATACAAGCACAAACTGCCAATAAAATAAAAAGGAGATCACTTACTTTGCTTTTACACAGTCTGAGATTAAAAGAATGGGCCAAGAACATCTCTGCTTAATCTAAAGCTGAACTAACTTGGTTAGCTTTCATTCACAGAACTCCCCACACTCTATCTGCCTTCCAAGTCCTCACAGATACGTTCATTCACTCGTTCTTTCCTTCATCTTGCCCACTTGATTCATCCTTCGGGTTGATTTTAATCAGGAAAACTTTTATGAAAGTCTCACTGATCCCTCTCTGGAAATGAATGAAGTTTAGATTCCTATAACACCCTACATTCACATCCACTTTGAAACGTATCTCACTGTCACTTAATTGCTGGTTTATTTATCCATTCCTATCTCTGAATTATAAGCTCAATAAGAGTAGAGACTACATTTTTTTCTAATGTTACGTCAGCGCTTTCTCTATTAATAATGGAAATATTCAATTAAGTCAATAAATTAATGAACTTAATAATTTTGAATTCCCTCTCTTTATCTTAAGGTAGTACTTCGTCTATACCCGCTTACTTTCCAGTTGTATCATGAAAACAAGCACCTTTATATCCCAATGAACATCCCAAATAAATCCTAAATTTGTTGGGTTATGAACTGCAGCCTACATATTTTTAAATTTTCCTCAGTGCACCTAGGCTAGTAAAACATACATTCTCAATAAAATATAAAAAAATCAAAGCTTTGCATTTAAAAAACCACCTATTTCCTTTCCATAATTCCTGCTATTTATGTTACATGAAATCAAATAAAAATTAAATCAAGGATCAGCAAATTATGGCCCACAGGCCACTTCTGCTCAGTTCCCTACTTCTAAAATAAAGCTGAATTGGCACACAACCACTCCTATTTATTTGCATCTGCCTGTGGCTCTTTTCAGACTACAAGGCCAGAGTTGAACAGATACAGCCAAGACTGCACGGCCCGCAAAGACTAAAATAGTTACAATTGGGCCCTGTATGGGAAACGTTAATGATAACTGCTCTCAGTCACGTCTATTGATGAGGGAGCACAGTCTCAGACAAATGACTCATCCAAGTGTAGAGCTGACCCTATATACTAATCATATCTTTATCAGATTCTATTTTCCTACCACATTAAATGTTTGGTGAGTAGGGCATGGTGGCACACGCCTGTAATCCCAGCACTTGGCTCAGGCCAGAGGATCCTTGCAAGTTCAAGGCCAGCCTGGGCTACAAAGTGAGCTCAAGCCCAGCCTGAACTGCATAGGGAAACCCTGTCTCAAAGCACCAAAAAAAAAAAAAAAAAAAAAAAAAAAAAAAAAAAAAAAAAAAAAAAAAAAAAAAAAAAAAAAATGCTTAGTGAAAATAAAGATATTTTAGATTATATAAAATCAAACAGTAAAACCACAAATTAAGATGTTTGCCAGAATAGCTTTAAGGATTTATACCAATCCAAACTGAGACACAATTTTCACTTTGCTGAGTTAAGATAATAAAATTAGTAGTCTCTCTCTGTGTACCAAAACACCCACAGATTAACACAGAGAATATTGCTAATTTTTATAAACGCACCAACAGAAAAGTCCAAGTTTTACTGCAGAATTCTAAGAAATGTTGAAAGCAATAAACGTCAAAGAAAATGCTTTAAAATGGATTACATTGACCTAACTAGCTACTCTATTAAGAAATAATTAAAACAAATCCTACTGACAATGGAAGGAAAAATAGTGTGTACCAGCCCCAAAGTTTTAACTCCATAGCAGGGCAGTGAAGAGCCACAGCAGAAAATTCTGAGAATCACTCCTTCAGTCAGTGTTTATTAATTTAGCAGACTATGGTTTTCAACAAGTTACTTAAGTCTAGATTTCCGTAGAGGGAATCACATGAAAACTCCATCAGAGATGTTCTTAGTATTCATACAGCAAACTTCACTGAAGATGAAAAAGTAAACAAATAACAGAAAAAAATACCCATTATTGAGACCAAAGTAAATCCAGTAAACCTATGCTGCTATCAGATCTCTGCCCCTGTCAGACAAAGCATCATTAGCATAGATATTTCATCACAAATACTTGATATTTTCTGAGGGTATGTGGCATGTAAGGCAACAATATAGAAATCGCAGGAGTGGAAATGAAATGTAGCTGGCAGAATATCAGAGAAGCTACAACTGATAAACTCTGTACAACAAAAGGATTGAGGTGGACGTGGGAACAAAATGTTACCGTGGGATACTTAATAACTACTTGGCACAGATGATACCTCCCCTGTTACAAGTCACCAGACACTGAATCTGCTCATGTTAGCACAAGGTCATGTCACCCACTGAGAGGAGAGAGATGGAGAAGAAAAGAACACGCTGAATTAGGATAGGTCTGGAGCAAAGATCAGGACAAGGCCAAGACAAAGAATTATGTGCAGACAACCAATATCATGCCCTATCAGCTAAGCAGAGTGGCTGGTAGAGTCTGAATATGCCCTGTCATTCCCCAGGTTCTTTTTACCTCAGAGACTCAGCTACCGAAATCGTCCACCACAAGAGTTGGCTCAAGACTGTCTGGACCTTGCCAAAGGGAGGAAGCAGAATTACTCAGCCACAGCTTCTCTGGCATCTGCCAACTTCTCATGAGATTCTGTCTCTTCTCTACATTTCTACCAAGGATACAGGTAGACCCACTAGGTGTTACTGTTTTATACAAATGGCTGATCACATTCTCCTTCCTCAGTTACTTGTGCTCTTAGGGCCAAAATAGAGTAAGTTATTTTCAACACATTACTACCTTGAATACTTCTCTTGAAGAAGGCCTTGCAGCCCTCGCAGGACCAGACCCCATAATGGTAGCCAGAGGCATAGTCATTGCAAACTGCGCAGTAGCGGGTCTCCTTGGCAGATTCCAGGGTTATGCTTCCCTTGTCGCTGCTACTGGCCAATCTCTCTCGGCCACTCTGGCGTCGATTACCTGAATTTGGCCTGGAAAAAAAAGAATACAGGAAAAAAAAAAAAACAGTGAGTCCATTAGCATTATAAAAGCAAAACATGTACTCCCTTCTAAAGAATAAGAAACTTGGGCGATGAAGCCAACCCACTTTATTCTGACATTTTGAAATAATGAATCATAATGTAAGCCAATCTTTCAGTACCTCTTGCCATCAGTTGCAGTGAAAGGTGTTTGCCTATTATACTAACCTTGAGGGAAAATTGTTTATCAAAAACTTGCTTAAGAAGCAGACTGGCTACTCCAGAATGTACTGCCCAGAAAAGCAACAAAATGCAATTAGCTGGATTATAATAGACTTCTTCATTTTCTCAAGGATTCACAATTAGTTCAGAATCATTAGAGGCCAATGCTCATTCCAACTCTAGACCCTACAAAGAGACCTTAGGAAATGGAGACAAAACACAAAACAGCTGAAATATTTGGAATTCAGGGAGCCTGATAAGCAACGTAAAACATATTTTGAAAATGAATTCAGATCTTTTTTCCCATCATTATTACCAAGTAACCTTAGATCTTTATAACTTGACTTTATAATTTGAAATGCTATTCTTCAATATTAAATAGACCTCTTTAAGAACATGCAGAATGAGAAGGGTAGAAGAATCCAGATGGGTATCTCAACTTTTAAAGGTTTCATGGAGGAAATATATCCCCCAAATTAAACTGAAAGTGAAGGGCAAGAAAGTCTGGTTCTAAATGAACACATTATTGGTTTTTGGTTTTTTGGGGGGGTACTGGGTATTGAACTCAGGACCTTGTGCTTACCAGGCAGGTGCTATGCCACTGAGCTGTATCCCCGGCCCCAAAACTTTTTTTTTTTTTTTGCGGTACTGGGGATCGAACTCAGGACCCTGCGCTTGCTAGGCAAGCTCTTATTCCACTGAGCTGTATCCCCAGCCCTGGTTCTAAATGAAGCAAGAAAAGACATACAAACTTTTAGGAAAGCATTAAGGAGAAAAGGTCAGTAACACCAAACAGGGGAGAGAAGCCCAGTAAAACAAGAACTCATAAAATAAACTTAGATTTGAGCAAGAAGATGCTGAGCAAGGAGTTTCAAGGAAATGGCAGAGGCAGGAACCAAATACATGGGTGGAGGAGCAGCTGGGTGTGAGCAGAGGAACGGGAAAAGAGGCCGCTTCTTTGAGAATTTGGATGTGAACGGGGAAGGAAAGAGAAAGGATGGCAGGGAAAGAATATAAGACAAGGGTGTTCGCTGGTTTTTTTTTTTGGGGGGGGGGGTTAGGCCAGAAGGGACCTGCAAAGGCTTCCAGCAGAGAGAAGGGAATGGACCCATGCAGAGAGATGGCTGAAGACACAGAGAAGCAGGTAAAAGAATAAAGTCAAGAAGACCGGGGTTAGCGACATGAGTCCCAGGAGCAGAGGGAAACTGCAAGAAAGGCAGTAAGAAGTGGGTGAGGATAACTTTGCGAATCGCCTCTGACCAGGTAGGGTACACCGCCCCAGGATTTCCTAGGCACACGCAAACAAGTGGAGACAGCAGAAAGGAAATGGGTATGAGGTCTGAGCGCAGCACAGCACAGTGCCCAGGGTAGAGCCAGCACCCAAGAACACACTGAAATGAAGAGAGAGAGTGTTCAAGGGCAACTGGGGAAGCGAGGTGGGCAGAAGGTGGAAGGATGGATGGAGTGAAGGTTCTCAAGCAATTCTCACAACAAACAAAACCTGGATGAGATAAAGCAAACTGCAGATAAGAGATCTGGGTGTCTGCTTGTTAAGGAGGCTCCCGCTCCCTGCTTCTCCTCCCCGCCCAGATAACCAGGCCATCCTGCATCTCACTCCCCTCCTCACAACCCTAGCTTTGCTTTTACCTTGGATTTTATAACCCTCTGTGCTCTCCTCACTCATTAATATTGTACACAATTTTGTGGTAGTGGTTCTCAAACGACAGTGGCCATAAAAGTCACAAAACATCGGCTTCTTGGTTGGGTTGAGTATGTCTGAATTTGCCAACTTTTTCCATTCTAAATAACTTAGCTCTGAGGTTGGCAGCCTCAAATAGGATTTCTTTATTTTTTAATGATCCTTAGAGAGCACTGGCTGGCAGTTTGCAATTCTAGTTCATATTCTGTTACCCGTGTCTTTCCATTTCATCACCATGCTGTGGAGCACACTCCCCCATCAACCTCAGATCTTTTTACTGTCTGTTTACTAATGTCTTTTGCATGATTCAGGTCAGTAGAAAGCAGCTGTGAATATTTAACTGTAGCAGCTCAATGCCTTTGGGGTGAGAGTAGAGAGCCAGGGTGAAATGGGCAGATTAAAAGTCTTAGAAATGTTTTCTCTTCTGGCAACTCCAGTAACTAGCTCAGCACCCAGCAGTCAGGCGCACTTGATACACTCTCCCTGAACAGACAAATGGGTAACTGAAGAGTGTCTGGGCAATAGCTTCAAGGTATCACACAGCCCACCATCCCTACACAGTGATATACATATCCAGGTTTTGAGCTGCACAGGGGCCCACTTGTTTGTGAATCTAAGGGAGAGGATATGTGGCAATTTGAACAATCTTCTGCCTGAACATGTAACCTCAGAAATGTCCAAAGAAGAAAAAGAAAAACATTAGGTGCATCATGAATGCAAAATATATATGTAGTTAGGAGTTCGTTTTACCATTTACACCCCCAAGAGTGTATTTTAAGTTAAAATAGATCAAAACTTAGCACACAAACACAGACCATACATGGAACCATATGCAGTCAAGAGAAATGTGCACTAAGATAAAGATGTGGCATTAAATCATAACTGCATCAAACCATAGTGGATTCTACACTACTGTGCTCACATCACAGCTTCCTTCTGTTGCAACTGTGGTGAGTGCAAGTGTTGGGAGCTGCTGCCTAAAACATTCAAAAGCAGTTTTCTCTCCAGCAAAATGTGTGTCGCAGTAAAAAGGGATCTCTCGATGGTTCATGAATATTTTTCACGATCTATAACGCATATAACATACAAAAGGTGTTAATCAACTGTTTATGTTACTGCTAAGGCTTCTGCCCAAAGGCAGACCTTTAGTAGCCCTGTTTTGGTGAGGCTAAGAGCCATACATGCAGTTTGATCAGCGGTGGTAGTGCAGAGCAGACCCCAGAGCGCCCTGAGCAGCCTGCTACCACCCCTGACCTAGTTACGGTCACACCCCTATTGGTCATGATCACCACAACCAGGAAAGGTGGCTCCCAGACCTAGCTGCACCTTGCCACAGGGCTGGTTCCACAGAAAGCAGGGCAGGCACACAGGCATGGGCAGCCACACACGATGGAGATACCTCCAAGCAGAGGCAAGAAAGTTGCAGCAGACAAAGTCTAGGGAGAGTCAAATGGTTTGATGTAAGAAATGGAGGAGGTTTGGACAACAGAAATAACACGAAGGAAGTTGTATTTATACACCAGGCTGCTATAAAGAAAAGTAACCCGGAAAGTATGAGGTTGACATTGTTGAAGAAAGGGACGTGAGGCAGCCAGTGTTGCAGGCCCGGGTGGACTGTGGTTCAAGGCACTAACTAAACAGCAGGCCATAACAGGTGTAGATGCTACTCCTCCACGCAGCTCCCAGCAGAACTGAGAATGGAGCAGAGAATGAGGGCTTAGAGAGCACTGCTGAAGACCAGGCCCAGCAACACCGGCAATGGTTCCTACTCTACCGCTTGCAAAAACCCCATGAACTGCAGTTCCCAACTCTTCCACTAGAGACAAAGCAATGAGGATGCTGAGAGCCAGTGTGCAGGAGCCCAGGGTAGCCCAGACTGTGGGGCCCAAGCACTGTCCATAAGGCAACTTTTTAGCCAACTTGGAATTCCGAGTGTACACACCCTGCGCTTACCTTGTGAAGATTCTCAAAATGTGACGAGAAAGAATAGCAACCCCAACAGGCTAAAGGGTGGGGAGATCTTCCCATGGGCTGCGAAGTCCTGTGCATCTGGCAGTAGCGCTTAGGTTGTCTTGAGTGCCCATCAGACTGAGCCAGATGGACATAAGAACCCCTAGACAGAGAGCCATGTCCTCAGAACACAGGACTCAGTTGAATCACCTGCCATGGAAAAGTGCAGAATGGGGAGGGCTCCAAGACTGAGGTCAGACCTGGCCATAGGGTGAGTAGGCACCAAGCTGGGATTACCTGGTATTAGGTCCAGATTCACCTCCTCCTGCTGATCTCTACCCAGCCTTGGCATTGTTGGTCTCACGCCTCGTTGATAGGAAGAACCTACACCATGTTCCAGTCAAGCTCAATCTTTCCTAGTCTCTTGCTTAGCCTTGGAGGCCCTTTGGTTTCCTTTTTTGCATAGGACCAAGACCAGTTGTTATTATTCTCATGCTGCAAGGATCTTTAAGTTCTGCCTTCTTGACAGGAGTCTTCACATAGCCAAACCTAGCCAGAAGCCCTTTATAAGTAAAGGACTAATTGTTCAGCAAAAGAGCAAAAATACCTCCTTCTTTGGAAAAGCCCTATCCCCTTTCCACTGAATTATCATGAAACTCATGGTCTCTCGTCTTGCCCAATTTCTCATGAGTCAGTTAACAAGCTGACTGGATTACCAAGCTTCATACTAAGAGAGTAAATCTTTCTCAGTCTTATGGACACCTTTAAAGATCCTGGAAATAAGTAAGAAAGAAGCTTAGGAGGGTAATGAAAGCATGTTTTGCATCAGTGACTTAACACACTTCTACCACTAAGCACACATGTGACTAAGGAACAGAATAACAGGAAAAGGATGGCCAGAGGCATGAAAAAAGGTATCAACAGCACTCATCAATGGAAACTCAAAACTCAACTCGATTTAGTGCCATTTTCATTATATCAATTGACTGCTAAATATTTCCAAATGGATACCCATTGATACTACATACTTAAATAAGAGAGGTATCTAAAGGTATTCGTATTGGGTTCAGAGGGTAGACTGTCTTGGACTAGGTGAAAACAGAGGATAATTTTTAAAAAGACTAAGAAGATTTTTAATAATCAAAAGAAAAAGTTTGAAGCTCAGTACAAATACTGATGTTTTCCAACCATAAATAATGGGATCAGCTATCAAAAAGCATTATTCTTCAAACTAACCAAGCACTCTTTAAAATTTTGAAAGCCTTGATTTCTAGAGGAAATGTTTTCAGAAAGCTCAGTTCAAGGAACCAACAGATGTCCACTCCCTAGAAATGTGGCTTAATCAAGCACTAGAGAGATAACTTCATAATACTGTGCACCCTCACCAGATCAAGTCCTGAGGCTATGTGTCCCTCAAAATCTTTTTTCTACATGGAAATCGCCACATTTCCACTCATGTGATTATCAGTAACGTCGTGTCCCCCTTGCAAACAGAAGCTCCAAGAAGGCAGTAGTCACATCTACTTGCTCCAAATTTTAACCAACACAGAATAGACCTTAACAAGTATTTGCTAAATACACGTCCTACATCCTACCCGCCACAACAGTCAGTCAGTTATTTCTTCGAAACACTCTACTTGCCCTTCTTTCTACTCCTTTTACAGTATAATTCCTTTTTTACAGTATTTTTCTTGTCTAAAGCATCAACAATACTCCAACTTACAAATACCAGAACTAACTGCCTACTTCCCATTGTTCCTCAAACTCATCCTGCCAGACGCTTCTGAAAGAACTGCCACCAAGTACCACATTCATTGTTCAATAACTTCTCATTTTAATGATAGGAATAATATAGATTATTGCTTTGGGGGGTCATGAATCAGTTTGAAAATAATGACAACTCTGAACTTACACATGAACAAAACTTTTACAATTATATGTATATTTTTAGGGGAGTTATAGATAAGAAAAATGCAAGTTTAAAACAAAATCAGTAGATGGAATTGAGCCTAACTTCTTAAATTTCCTACACCAACTAGTACCAGCCTCTCTGTAGCTCCCTAAGCAAAATGCTGTCAAACCACCGCTGGGAAAGCCGCTCTTTGTTCCTATCGCCATGCAGCTTCTTGCTCACTTATGCATTTCATCCCTTCTGGAAAGCTAAGCTCTAGTTTCTTATCACACCGAAGATTTGCCCTGTGAACTGCAGCTCACACTGGTTCCACTTTGAATTCTGACAGGACCTAATGTTGCCACCAGGTCTCTTTGCACCTAGTTAGCCATTGACTTCAATCACTGGTGACCACTTCCCCTCTGTTCCCTTTGTCCTATTTTTTAATCTCCACTGGGATTCCAAGTGTCAGTGTTCCTTCAGATTCTGATCTCAGCCCTCTGCCATTCTCAGGCTTTTGCTCTTTAGGGGATTCCAGCCACAGGTGCAGCCACACCCAACTGCACCTCACACCCTCCTTGACCTCAGACCCACATGTCAGTTACCCACTCTGTACACCATTCCTTGAGTGAACCAAAGACGCCCCATCTTAATACCACCAAAACTAAAGGCTTCCCCAGAAAGTCCACTTCTAGTCCTGCTTGCCATTTGGGCCCCATGGTCTACTGACACATTCAAGCTTGCCATTCCTTCTGCCTAGAACACCTTCCTCAGGCTTGAAAAACTCCTATTCACCCTCCCTCCCACCCCCACTCATACTCACTTTCCTGCAGGGTGCTTTGCCGACTCATCAGCCTAGTTTATATAAATCCAGAGTCACCCTCAGTAGCAGAGGTCTTGCATTCTCTACTGAAAACTCTTGGCAGGTTCTCACCACTCCAAGAAGAGAACTCAAAGTCCCTGGGTGGCCTGGAAGGCCCAGCGCAGCTTGTTCCTGCCTGTCACTCACTGCACTCTGCCCTTGCAGGACCAGTTCCAGGTGCTACTGTAGCTGCTGGACAGTCATACCATGTCCATGTGCTCCTCCATCTCAGCACCCTCTTCTGTGACCTACTGCTCCCTCCGTGCTGGTTCATACTCCCTCCTACAACTACTTCCTGCCTATTCTAAATGTGGGTCCTTCTTAGTTTCTATGCTCTTACATTGGTTTATTTTTTCCTTGTAGTACTTAACACCACCCCATATCCAACCTGATCTAACTGCGTTGATTTCATTTTCTGTCTTCTCTCTGAAATGTAAGCTTCACTCCCCTAGCACCTTGCAGAGAACCTAGCATAAGAAGAATGGCTGAATTAATACTTGACAGATGTAACAGGCCCATACTTTGCTGTGTTCTGCTTAATTATGTGTCTTATCCCATAAGCTACTATATCTACCAGTCCTGACACTGGGGCTCCTTACTTTCCAGGGTCCACTGGTTTATCCTGGGGCCTATGACACAGAGGTAGGTGACTAATAACTATTTGCCATCTGAATGAATGAACCATAAGGTGAGTCTTCCCCATGGGCTACCCAACTCCACACCCCTCACATACCCTGCCACACCCCTATATCTACCACATCTTCCCACCAAATCTATCTTGCACACTGAAGCAAGGGTGAGGGTTCTACCATTCAAAAATCTGTCCTGTGTCCTCATTAACTACCCTAAGCCTTCATTACTTCTTTATCGGCACCTAGGGAAGTACAATTATGTACAGACATACAGATTTTGCTTATAAACTTAGGTGCAGACCTCCCAAAGTTCATACCCATCTTCCCAAGGCTTCAGACTAAAATTCACTAGCCCACAGAATATATGCAGGATCTTTAGCACTTACCCATTACTACCTGGCTGCTGGCTGCATCTCCATCCTTACCTCTCTCAGAGTGGCTAGGGGCTTGTGTTACGTTTTCTCAGCCAAGCTGTTTATTACGGCTTGTATCTAGATGTTCCTCCAAAGCTTTATGCGGTCATAGGTGGGGGATATTACAGGTGGCTGGATTAGGGTGCATGAATGTGGATTAAGGATGTGATACTAGGATTAAGGGCTCAGATAGTGGAAACCCCACCCTGAGTATGAGAGCACAAATCAGTAGGTTTATAGCCTGGGTAGAATATAAAAGGAGAGAAGGAAGGCAGCCTTGCTGCTGCTGCTGCTGCTGTTGCCACTGCTAGCTGCTTCACTGCCTCCTGCCTGCTTTGCCATGGACTGTTTCTCCCCTATGAAAGGTGGTAACCCTGCCTTGGAACCAGCTATGGGCTAAAACCTCTTACAGATGAGGAGCTGAAATAAACCTTTCCTCCTTTAACTTGTATTTTGTCTCAGCAACAAAAAAAGCAACTAAGACACTAGTGCATCTCTGGTCTTCATTCACAATTTTCTATCTTAGCCAATGGGCACAAAGCTTTTAAATAAAACATCTTTCTCAGGCAACAGCCGCCCCTGACTCTCAGTAGAAAGAAGGTGTGACACCAGAGTGTCACATACGTAACTGTTCTGGAGTCTGTTTCATTAGATGATCATATGGTCCCTGTGAGTCTCCAGGAAGGAGACATCACCACAGCCACAGTTGTCTCCCAGTTTCCAACAGAGTGCTGACACACAGCAGGCATTCATAGACAGCTGTGGAATGAGTGAAATTCCAAACGTCCTACTGCGTATCTCCCTCCCAGCTGGCCCACAAGCTTCTCATGAGTATGGATACTACATTCCAGACTCCCCTTAAGACATAGTCCTTAGGAGCCTCACCCAGAGGCATCACAAGCCAAGGGCAAAGCATTTTACATCAAAGTCATTGCCGCAGATCTCTTCCTTAAACCCATAAATCCCACTAGATATTGCCTGCAATTATTTTTATACAGCCAATAAGGTTCCTTTGGGGGGGGATGTTAATTTTATTTCTAGGACAAAGGTTGAGACCTCTGTTGAGTTTCCTAAAAATGGAGTTGATGGAGCTAACAATCCTACAGGAGAATAACTTGATGAAAGTTTGAACATTTCCTAAAAATGCAATGGCAGAAAATACCTATTTTAACTCACCAACAAATACAAAATGATGTGTCATTAATGCTCATATCCAAGAGTTCTGAAATTCTTTATGCACAAAGAACATTAGCATTCACTATTCAAAATGTAGTCTCTCTACAAAATGTCAAGAGGTTTTCCCACTCACTTAAGAAAAATGTCTTCACTCCAAAATACAAGCAAGTGTTGATTTTCCGCACTAATGGGAAATAAGAATAGCCTGGCCTATAGTTCCCTAAAACCCCATTTAGTCAATATCTTTGTATCTTTTATCAGTTACTAATGTGTAACCAAATGACCCAATTTGAGTTTCGTCACCTCTCTTCTCTGCTCACACCAAGCTGTGGTAAGTGCTAATGAATGGCGAGGTCTCCGAGCCCGTGGACGGAGGGGGCAAGACAAGTGGCGACACCGAAGTAGGAAGTCAAGAAAGAGGGGGAGCTGTGGTTTGACCCCACACCTTCTTTTTTTAAAATCTGGTTTCCAGTCTAATTTCCACAGAAAATATGACACTCTATCAGAAGAATAATAAATGTACTTGCACGCAGAATTATTATGAAATTCTTTCATTTATTCCACAGCATTAAAGGAGCAGCTATCTATGACCAGCCAAGGAGTTTATACTGGGAGGGAGATGGCCATGAAAAAGAGGAGGAAAAAGAGAGGGAGTGGAAGGTGGGGGAGCACAGAAGGAAGCGAATAGGCACTGGGAAGAAAATGACCCCAGGAGGAAGACTTGGGTGCGTGGGAGGAAAAATAGCACCGACAAGAATCCTAGACTCACTAACACGTAAACGCAGAACATCGAGCACCAAAAACAACCCACCCTAAGCACTGGCCTCTGTCCTGCTTTTGAATGTGATGTATAAATCATTTCATTTATGACCCCATCCAGGAGATAAGACCAATATGTCAACACATAAAAAACAAGTCCACACAAACAGGTCCAGAATTGCAATGGAAATTTTTGCCTACAAAAATTATCTGGGAAGCCATCTGTTGTTAGGGATTACATTGCTGCAGATGTGATAAACTTCAGAATAAAGTGAGGCGGGTAGGGTGTTGTAGTGCGGAAGTTCTAGGCTGAGTCAGAACTCTCGAGTTCTAGACAAGAAAAGTTGCCAATAACAGCTGCACTGGCTTAAGCAAATTGCCAAACTTTTCTGGACTTCAGTTTGTTCATCTGTAAAATGAGGAATTACAAGTGTGCTTCCTAAATTCTTTGCTGGCACTACAACTGTGTGACAATGATTCTATCCCATGGTTTTGACCAACAGTAACATCTGCAGCCACGGAGAATTTCTCCAGTGAGTCCCAGGAGAGTACAGCCCACTTCTCAGAACTCTTTCCTGACAGTAACAAACTGCATAAAGGGCAAGTCAGGAGGAGGTGGAGCACCACTGTTAGGTCTTCTGGGTGTGCTCATGACCAATTAATAACTCATACCCATCCCAGCACAGGCAGCTGTCAGCTCAGGCATTTGGTTTCTGTGAAAATGACTTTCCCCAAAAAACAAAAGTCACTTCTCTAATATAAAGCAAGAGAAAAGTGAAAGAAAGAGAAAACACAGAGAGGAAGAAAAAGAAATGAGAGACGAAATGGAGGAAACACTTTTGTACATTTGACATGTTTTTGGTTCACTGAGGTCCCTCTGCAGTGATTGAGGTGGGAATTTAATTGGAAGGAAACAGAGCTGAAATGTGAAAGACCAAGTGCACACAATCTATCTAGTGTGGTATTGCCCAGGTTGTTGGGGCTGCCCAGGTTACCCATGGCTGGGAAAAAAGCAAATGGATGATTCTGCAATAGGAGACAGTTTAGACATGGAGTAAAATAAGCAGAGGTTCTTTTGCACAGAACAACTTTATCAGCTTAGCAAGGCCTAACCTTTCAACATAGTTACAGATACTATGGGAAGGTGTTAAGGACCCTCTTAGACGTGGAAGCAGAAACTCAATCTTCAGGATTCTTTGATTTTCCCTATCTACTCTACTGACAGGAAGTTCAAAGGGCAGCTATTTGTTTGCTGATGATGTCACAAAGAAAAACAGTCTTGTTTCCTTCTAAGAAAACACAGTGGAGTGCGCTGGGGCAAGGCCAGGACATTTGGCAATGGTGCCACGTGGAGATGCTGGGAACCCACATCAGGCCAGCCATAGAGCTGGCCACTACATGGACCTTACAGCAAGAGCATCCTGGGTCCATGTGTATGGTGTCCCATTCAAGGCACTGATTCCATAACCTGCTCAGAGTTTTTAAGTCTGGACCTGCTTCCGCTACCTCTGTGACGCTGCATAACATACACGAAGCGTGCTCTGGAATGCCAGTTTCTCCAGGCTCCAGCCCTAATGCTCCCTCACCCTCCTTCCATGTCCTTTGCAATCCAGCAACCAACTGTAGTTCATTCCCCAGCTACCACCACTTGGTTCATGTTACTTTCTGCCCACACACCCTGCTTCAGTCCATCCTCCCGCCCCTCTACCTTGTGCCCATGTCTTCCTGGCCTCTCCCATGCTGCTTTGCAGAACACAGTTACATAGGCTCTGTGCCTCCCAGAGGGGAGGCAGGCAATAAATCTTGCAAATTTATTTAAATTGAATGCTATTTAATTATGCAGAACTGATTCTGATACTCCTTTAAATAATTATAAATATCTTGAGATACTAGTAAATCAGTCCAAACAAGTGCTCAACTGCCTGCCCAAATATCCCACAGGCAAGAAAGGATAATACAGCAAAGAGAAGGTCCAGTCTGGATAAGTCCCTTGCAGTTTACCAGGGTTTCCTTAACCATACCCTCTAGGAGGGTTTTGTTTGGTTTGGTTTGGGTTTGTTTTTTTGTTTTGTTTTCTGCTTTAGGCAGTACTAGAGATTGAACTCAGAGCCTCTGCACTGACCTCTCATACAATTTAAAGTAAGTGAAAATGCTTTTGTATTCAAAAGTATGAAGTAAATTATCTGCAGGCATGGACAATGATGGCAGTAAACCATCACATTTGTAAGTGAAATCAACAATGACCGTCATGTGATTTTCTTACATCGGCGAGCCTTCTCCCCAGTTCTTTCATTGACTTGTCTGAAGGTCCTGGTGAGGACCCTGCATGGAGCTTTCTTTCACAGGTCATCAGTGAGGACCAAGCACTATTCTAGGGTCAGAAGATGTCACCATCCATCCTGCCACCCATCCCACCCATGGTGCCCATTGCCGGGTCCTTTTCCTCCTAGGGGACTTCTGTGACCACAACTTCTGCTGCTGTTAGCAGAGAGGCCACCTCTGCATCACTGGTAAAGCAGTTCTCACAGCCTTTGTTGAATCAATAATTCCTTTTTCTACCTTATTCACAAAGTCTCTGAGCATGGAATGATAACCACCTTCAGAGGAGCTCTGCAGGATTTTCTCAGCTATGGAAGATCCTTCCACATCTGCGTTCGTAGCAATGGTCATCACAACAATTTCAAATGTTCTTTTAATAACTTCTGTACCAATTTTTTGATCTTCATCAGCAGGTGTTAAGAGTCCAGGGTGGGAATGGACTCATTCCATTTCTCCTTTCCATGTTCACTAACTGTGATTTCTAATTGGTGGTCTCTTGTATATATTTTTCAGTGTGTAGTTTGTCACTTTTTCCTTTCAAAAGCATGGCACTGTCTTTGCTCACAATGACGCCTCCAACTTTTTTTAAGTCATGGGACTAAACATCTTAGAAATTTAGGGTCAATCCCTCTTCTCCAAAAACTGTACCACCAGTAGCAATAGCCATGTCTTTCAGCTGGTTCTTCCTATTGCCATCTAACTCTGGAACTCTGTCTTGGACAACCTGAAGACCAACCTTAGTCTGTTCAAAATGAGGGTACTTAGAGCTTCTCTGTCCATGTCCTCAGCAATTATGATCAGGGGCTTTTGGTGAGCAATGACAGTTTCAAGAGTGAGTACAGTGGACGGGACCCTAGAACTTTCCTTCTCATTCAGTAGAATATGGGCACTCTGGAATTCACACTTCTGGCTTTTTGATGTATTAATAAAGTACAGAAAAATATATTCTTGATTAAACTTCATGCCTTCAATCATTCCTTCATCTTTAAAATGTAATGATATTGTAGATGTGTTTTTAAAAACAATCCTCATCCTCTCGAAGCACATACAGAAGTATTTACAAAGGAAGGAATTGTTGAAGCTGGGTAATGCAGGGTCATTATACTGTCCCATATCTGTAAGCTGTGTGACAACACACAGTCAGATCAAGTCATTTCTGCCTTCGCAGTGGCCCGGTGAATCTCCAAATCACTGGGAGGAGAAGCCACCTCCCTCTTCTTACTCCATTCCAGCTGAACGGGCCACGCTGCTACTTAACACACCAGACAGAGTCCTGCCTGGGGGCCTCCTCACTACTTCCTTGCAGCCTCCGGTGCCTGACCCTGGGACCTCCACCCACTGATACTCCCTCCCCTGTATCACTTAGCTGAAAAATTCCCTTTGCAATAAGAAAGTGTTTGCAATGCAACCTGTACTGATTTGTGTGCTCTGATAAGTGATCTATTCCCAGTGCCTAGAACAGTGTCTCGCATACAGTAGATGATCAATAAATATTTGCTGAATGCCTAAATGACCGGGGGTGATAGGGGCTGGGGATATAGCTCAGTGGAATAAGCGCCTGCCTAGCAGGCTCAGGGTCCTGAGTTCAATCCCCAGTACCGCCAAAAAAAAAAGAACCAAAAAAACCCAAAATGAATGCCTGAATGACCAAACAGAGTCGGCCATCCAGTGAAGCTAGCAGGGGGGTTGACACCATCAGCTGAGTGTGGTAAAAACATGTCAGACAAGCTACACTGGTCACTCTAAGCCAGACTGCCAAACAGGGATTTCAGTTACTCTTTATGGGGAATAAGAACAAGGATCCAGTGAGAAACTCAGAAAGTCAGCAAAGCTAATGCAGCTGAGTTTTCTGGAGCCTAACAACAAGCAGCTGTGGCTGCCCTGCTCCTCCCAGAAAGCACCAGTGTTGCAGGTGTCCAGGCACAGACCGGCTCATTCCCACTTTCAGATCTGAGGAGCTCCTTCTCCTTCCTGGCCAGTATCCTCTCACGGCTTTGTCTAGGTAATAGAATCAGAAACAATGAGAAATCTCTGAGGATAAGCACTCAGATTCCCAAGCTCTGCCTCCTACAAAACTTGGCCTTGCTCAGAGGAAAATCAGCATTAAATCTTTATTACTTTTTATAAGTGGTATTTATAACTATTTATATTTATCTTAGAAAGGCTCTTTCTGATTCTCCTGATATAGTTCTTCGAGGTATAAATTTGTGATGAAGCCAAAATAAAAGAAAGCCCAGCTAACTAACATTTAATTCATTACCTCCCCCATCCTGAATGCTCTGCACAACCTGACCCACACCCAGATGAGACAAATCACTCAGCTGTCAACCAACTGCCACAAGCTAAAGTAGTGTTAGCTTCCTAAGCAGGGGAACCCTAGGGAACGTGCTTCCACGCTCGCACTACCTCTTGCTCCCAGCTCTGTCTTGGAATGTGGCTCTGGGAGTTCTTTAACATCCTTGGCTCAGGACTGAGTAAAAGGAAATACTTTAGAGGATTTGAAACTTGTCACATCCCTTTATATTTTCATCAGAACGATTTTGGAAAACCATCACTGCCCAGAAAATTGCACAACTACGGTTATCTGACCTATATTCAAATGATTCCTGGTGGAGATCCCTCCCTTCCTTTTTCACAGGATGGCCTTAACTTCTTCACAAACGTAACTATGCATGGGCGATTCCTCCAGCACTACCGCATGCAGTAAGCAATCTCCCAAGCTTAAATCCTCCTGCTATGCAGCCAGACAACCGAAAGGGCAACAAACCAACTGAAGGAGGGCGAGTGCAGATCTCCCAAACATGTGCTCCTAAATCTTTCATGTTTTAGAATGAATTCCAGAGATTTATTTTTTCTGAACAACTGATTCTTGATTTCTAATAATTCCTAATAAATAAGAAAATTTCCCCCAAAACATGCAAAAAGGTGGGGTTTTTTTTACTAGCACATGCTTGCAGTACACAGTGTTTATGTTCTTTTGTGGGGAATTGGTGTACATACATATCTTAATACTTCTTTTCATCCTCTTTCCCTTCCTTCCCTCGCCCTTCCATCCACTGCTTGTTCTTTTCCTCTTTTTCTGTACAACTTTGCAATACATCATGTCTACATTCACTGTGTGCTGTTATTTCTATAATACTTACTACCATTCTCACTCACAAAAATAATCCATAGTTCTAGAAGCAAGATTGTTTCTACCTGATCCTTACTCTTTGATTTTCTCCTCATGAATTGTAATATTTCCTTTATACTTTCATTATGTATTTTCATAACTGTCAAAATTTATGAAGAATTACAACTACCTGAATAACAACTATATCTACATCTATCCTTAACCTATGTCTCCTTCATAATCAACAATAATGGCAAAGTCTAGTGTTCAAATTCTATACCAGGTGCCTCCTTTCTTGGTAGAGAGGGACAGGTGGATGCCTTAGGGGTAGGGCTCCCAACTGAACCAATCAAAATATAAGACACCCAATAAAATTATAAGATAAACCACAAATTGTTTACTATAATATCACATGAGAAAAAAACAAAAATTGTTATTTATCTGACGTTTCAAATTACCTTGGATTCCTATTTTTTTTTCTGACAGCTGTAAATATGATGCTTTTAAGGAAGGCAACAGCCGTGTTGGAGTTCAGCAGCAATTACAGATTTGCGTGCAGGACAATGGGAAAAGTTAATGATCACACACTTGATCATGCTGTTCCCGTCAAAAGACAAAAGTCTGTTTGGGATAGAATGAGGAAATGCTGAATGAGGTCTCCTGGTCCAGCAGGAAAGCACATTAAATTAACGTTCACCTGTTTACTAAAATCACCTGCAAGTTTAAAAAGACCAGTGTACCTTGCAATTCACATAGCGTAAGTCACCAAAAAGAAGTTCCCTCACTAGTAGGGAACATAAGGGTTAAGACTTCACCTTTCTTGTTCTCTCCCCACTTGCTGACACTGTTCTTCTTGTAGTTCCTATTAAACAGGTTTAGCTTAGACATTGAGGAGATTAACATATCCATCTTCCAAGAAGAAACACTAACTCTAAAACAATCGTCACTGACCTAATTTTCCTGTGCATGACATCACCTGTCTCCAAGGGCCTCCCGAACTGCACAGTGCTGTGCTAGAGCCTCAGAAACAGTATCTCAAGGGCAGCTTCGCTTTCAGTCCTTAGCAGAAGTCATTTTGCTCAAAAGATAGTGACACTGCTTTCAAAACCACAAACAAAAAAAACTGGTCCACAATGCTTCACAAGAGAGAAAACAAACACAAAGGCCAACCTCAAGAAGTCCATACAGCAACTCCTATGGCCAATGGCTTTTCTTTCACATACATAAAAGTCATAAAATATCAGTCAGAACTTATTTATTTTCTACATGCTATCTTTACAGTGTGGTGAAATGTAAGAGCATTACTAACTCTTTCAAATATTTTAACTGTCAATTCTAGTTCTTCAACTCATTTAAAAAAACTGAAAGTGAGAAAATGCTATACTTTTGCTGAGTCATAAATCATATCTTGATAAATATAAACTTTTACAGAATAAGCTGTATTAGATTACCTTACTTTAATCCAGTAATAACTCATCAGCCATGATAAATGTGTTAAACATTGCGGGGGGGGGGGGTTACAGGGAATCAATGTGTTAAACATTTATCAGGAATATTAATTATATTTCCAACATATGGTTCCATCAATTACAATTCTTATTAAACTTACATTTCATTTCCTGGAAATGAAATGTTAAATCACACAGGAGAAAATTTAATAGTAAACAGTATATTAACTAACATTGGGTTTAGAAATCAGTCCCAGAAAGACCCATGGTTTTCAACAAAGGGACCACATAACCAAGTTTTTATTGTAACTTGGTTTATTTTTACTTTTGCCAATACTGCAGAGAAAGATCTATGATGAATTAATGCAAGTTCCATTTTCACATTGGTAATAGTGGAATAAAAATAGCATCCAACTGCTCTAGAAATCTGAAAGGAGTCAGTGTAAATCTCCAGGGAAATCTGGCAAGGTAATTCCTAACCTTCAAGATCTGGAAACAGAAAAAAGGAAAACAAGAAAGGGAATCTTCAATCACAAAGTAAACATGATATAATTGTTAGGACTGAGAGGAAACAATCTAAACGTAAGGGAAGGAAATAAGTCCCCACTAGAGAGCTAATACTAAACCGCCAAATGGAGATTAAAGTTTTTCACACAGAGCATAAACCAATTAAACAGATGGCCAGCCAAGCCAGGTACAGCTATTGCATTCACTTTAGCCATCATCATAATTTCATAGCAACCAGAATGGGGCATTCCCTCATTCCACTTTGTTGAGTTTCCATAACAAATGCTGGAGCTACAAGCACAGCATGGTATCTGTGCCCTGCAAGAATGGAGGTCCTTAGGTGAGGGGTGGAAAGCAGGAGGCCCACACAGAGATAGCACTGCCTCTGTTCTCTTGGTTGGGAAACCTTAGGGAAGTCACTTCAATTCTCTAGATTTTTATTTCTTCACTTGGCATATAAAGCCATAGAAATGCATCATGTCAGGGACTAGGGATATAGCTCAGTGGCATAAGTGCCTGCCTGGCAAGCACAAGGTCCGGAGTTTGATTACCAGTACCAAAAAAACAAAAAAAGAAGAGAGAAACACATCATGTCGAAGGTCTCTTCTGAAATTAAAATGCTGAGATCTATAATTTCACCTCTATAAAAACAAAGAGGTTGTAATAGATCATGTCTAACGTAGCTTTTAGATGAAAATACTTTGATTTTTTCCTGATTTTTATCTGCTCAAAGAGAGGACTGGGCAAAATGAACACTATAATTCTACCCAGATTCAAAATTATCAGATGGGTTTCACATACAGAGAAGGGATTTGCTATCAACAAGTTTTCCTAGGATTTTATTTACCGGCTGCTTCTGATATTGGAAGAGAAAACATGCCCCTACTTAATGGAAAATTGTTTAAACATGTAAGTATCATAAAAATAGCCATTTCCCATAAAACTAAAAGCAGCAGCCTCAGGACAGGGTCTAAGATTAAAACATTGTCACAACTAAAAATAAAAGCACTACCAAAAAATTAAGAGACCAGCTGCCCAGTAAGGACATTAGTAACTACAGCCATCTTGTCACTTTTTTCACATAGCATAGTTAAAAGCTTCAGCTTCATTTTTCCAAATTTTAAAATCCCTAGCTGTACATCAGTAGCTGTGTGAACTTAGGCCAGTCACTCCCTTTTCTGAGTGTTAACTTCATCCATAAGTGAGAATAATAAGACCAGCCTCTAAAGATTATCGGCAAGGTTGTCTGGTGGACTGTGCTCCGAAAACCAAAAAACACTAGCTGTCAGGTTATCTCGCTGAACCTTAACCATTTACCTTTCATTTTGTTGATTCAACAGCTTGCTTCTGTACATTATTAAGCACTTCCTCTGTCACAGGGACTAGGCTGCAGTTGCGGGAGTATGAGGGTAAGCAAGGTGCAGCCTGGGCTGGCGCCTCTGCTGGGCTAAATCCACCAAACCATCTTTGACCTCTGCGTCCAGGGACCAAGACTGCCCACCTGGCTGAGTGTCTGTCCTCAGTGCTCCTCCTGGACTCTACCACCATTCTTAGCCCACCGTTCACTTATCTGTCCACTCATCATCTCCCTCACTGGACTCTGAACTCCTTGATGACATTATAATGTTTCCAATCTGTCTCTGCCGCACAAGCCAGTACACCATCAACAGCCAAGAAAGCTCGCTGGATGACTGAATATATACAGAAGTTGTTAAAATTAATAAAAATCTACTAAGTTAATCTGTAACCTCAATACAATCTGTTAAACAAATCAGGGTGACAAGTTTACTTTTAACAACATGGAAGGAATTCGATGGTGACCACAATAAAGAGAACAACAAAGGTGACATATGTGTACCATATATGCTAGAAGTGGCCAGGAAGAAAACTCACGTGGTACAGGTAGCATTTCAGCTGAGCTTTGACTTCTGGGTAGAACAAACCTAACAGAAATGGGACAAGATGGAAGAAAATCACACGCTCCAGATGGGGATGACCATGTAAAACAGAAGTAGCAAAGTGCCATCCAAAGCTGGCTTTGGACAAATGCATCTTGCAGTGACAGCAGGTGACAGATTGGCATCAAACTGTAAGAGATTAGATGCCAGGCCAGAAAGCACACCTGTATGCTGACCAGTGAGAAAGCACAGAGGGCAGGTGAGCAGACAGGTGAGACCAGATCAGGTGTGCAGATGCTTTGAGGATTTCCTTCTGTCAGATGCAGGCTTCTTAGAAGAGAGCTGGATTCATTATTTAGCAACTTTGGTTTCATTGGTTGTAATTACTAAGCATCAAAAAACAAAGAACAAAGAACCAGAAAGTCTAGACCAGTGGGTGCTGGCCCCTCATTGTTCAGGACCTAGAATCTGTTTGTCAAGAAATGCGGGGATTGGAGAAGACTTATGTTCACGTCTAACCACGTTAGACATTTCTACCATTTCAAAGGCTTCCTTTCAGCTGCCTGTCTGGGGCAGAGTCCCAGAAGAAAAAGAACAGGCTTAAGGACTGGACAGTGTGGGGATGGAGCCTGAGCAGATTGTGCCAGAGGCCTGCTGTCAAGCCTCTCTCTCATCAATAAAGTGCCCTTCCAAAAAACAAAATTGGAAGAGGGAGCATTACAAATATCCACATTCTAATTGTATTAAGAATTCTGCGACTACGTCATGACAGAAGGGAGTCCATCAGGAGAGTTACAACTGAGTCCTCCTCCACTTGTCCAGGGATTCCAACTTAACAGAACTTTCCAAACATTCAACTGGAAATGTTGTGCAATCAACCAAGTGTACTGTAATTTAGGATTTTACAGCTGCATAAACAATGCTGGAGATTATATCCCGCCGCTAACAACCTGAGGTTATGGCACCTCTCTGAAAAGAGAACTCTGGTGTGGTGGAGGAGGTTATAAGAACCTTATCATCTTCATCTTAACACTTAACAAAAAGCCAGTCAAAGTAATAGGCATCAGTGTATGTTTGGACCAGTGGTTTAGATTGTTCCCTCATTTCATCTTCATACCCTGAGGCAAAGGCCAACACCCCCCTATTCTTCAGTGTGCGTTCTTTGTATCAGCAGCAATTGCAAATGTCTCCTTCGGGTTGTTTCGGAAGGATGAGGAGAGGAAACAGACTCTGCAGCTCTCTTTGTCCTTAGCGCTCTCCATCCCCAAGAGGCCCAGATGAAGGGAAGAATTGGGCATCAGTAAGATGTGGTTCAAATTTTGCTTCTCAAGGTAAGGACACACCGGGGCTCTCCTGCCTCCGTATTTAAACCTGCGCTCAGAGCACCAGCCATCTACAGCGGCAGGAAGATGGAATGCAGAGGCCGAGACATGCTGGGAAACATAAATCTACAGACTATGAGAAAAGGCCCAAGGAGATGTTTTGTTTTATGTTTTTGTTTTCCTTATTCTATCTTAAACTCCAGAGCAATTATTACAACTGCTGAGATATGGCCCAAGTCTCTATAGCGGTTTTTGTTTTGATTGACTGACTGATTGATTGATTGAAGTACTAGGGATGGAACCCAGGGACATGCTACCACTGAATGAAATTCCCAGCCTTTTTTTTTTAATAAGGTCTCATTGAGACAGGGTCGTTGCAATTCTTCTGCCTCAGCCCCTTAGTAGCTAGGATTACAGGAATGCACCGTCATAGCTGGCATCACAGTTTTTGAATCATCTCGACAAACTGCAGTCATGCTTGAGCCTACTACTACACGCGTGTTGGAAAACCATCCTTGTAGATGCCCACGGGTGTCCTAAAGCACAGAGAGACGGGCCCCACTGCCTCTCACATGCACAGCTTTTCCCGAATGGCTTGCCTCAGCTCCTTCCCCCTTGAGGTCACCTCACCCACCATACTTCATGTCTCTCTTTTTAGAAACTAATTGATTTTTTACTTCCTTGGAGTTTATGACAATTGTTCTTTTCTATCACAGTGCATAGTATATATTAAGCATTTCAGGAAATAGTAGCTTCCTGCTTGTTTTTAGTTGAAAAAGTTTAACTTCTAATTACAAAGCATATTGAAATTGGCCCTCTGAAGGCAAACAAAATGAGCAGAGCGGTGTTACAAATGCTGTAGACTCTGAGAACTCTGTTTTTCACCTTCCATGTGTAGTTCCCATTTCTCTTTTCAAGAATAAATAATATAATAACATAACATATCATAATAAAATCACACCTTGCGGTGTGCTGGACGTGTTTTAAGCTCTGGTCATCTATTACCTCATTTAATCCCTACAATGGTCAAAAGATACATGTCCTACTCTGATTGTCATTTTACAGATGAATACATTGAGGAATGCAGTTAAGTAATTTTCCAGAGATTGCTGCTAGACAAGTCAAGCCATGATGCAAACACAAGATGCCTGGCCCCCAACTGTGTGCTTAATTCATTCTTTTGCGGAGTTCATTCTCACTGATCAAGGAATTACAGAATACTGAACCATCGTTCTGAGGGAAAATGCAGTAGCTCCCTAGAAATCTCTGGCTATAACAATTTTCTCAACCAACCAGTACTTAATCATGCTTTGCATGTTTCAGTTTCAAAACACTTTATTTAATATAAACTGTTGATATATGAACAGTGAATTCAGCCAACCACACTACAACTCATCCCCACACAGAGCCACACATGTCGTGGCTTTGCTGCCCTTAGAAACAGCAGAGGGCACTTCAGCACGACGCCTGGGGGGTCTTTTCAAACAGCAAAATCACAAGAAAAAGTTTGAGAACGTGAAAATCGTGGCATTAAACAGATTCCAAAGGTCCACAAGTAACACAAAAGGTGGTATAAGAACACAGAGCAGCTTGTTCAACCTCACCCAGGAACAAGTACATCCGGTGAGACATGAGCCACTCTGCACATCTCTGAAGGATCCAGAAAACACCTCGCCTATTGATTTGGGGGCGATAAGTGAATGTCACCGACTACGTGAATTTGTAAATACTGAATCACTAAATGATGAGAGCTGACTATTCCTATAATGTCCCACGGACTCCATATCTCACTGCTGAGGGAGAGATACTCACAAACGTCCATATTCTTCCATGGTATCTGTGGACCCCTTCATGTGTGGCCCTTCTCCCAGCTAGGACCCTCAAGCACAACTGGCACTTCCAGCTAACCACCAGCCATTTACAGTCAGCAACTTCTCAGCTTGTTCCTATGTCACACATTTTGCTAGGGGCTGAGAGAAATACAGAGATGAATCAGACAGGGTGTCTCGTTGCACCAGTGCTCAAAGATCCCTCCAACTAGAAACTAAAAAGACTTCCAAAGACCTCGTAATTATTTTCCTCTAAATAAAGAAAATAACTTCTCCATGTAACTAACTGGTTTTATACTGAATTTGGAACAAGTGCCCTTTCACTTTGAATTGCTTAAAATACTCCCACAAAAATAAATATAAACATTTGTAAGATTTTGCCCCAAAAGTAAACAGTAAAGTTGCCATAAAGTAACCTTAAAATCAATTGTTTCTAACGGTGTTATAAGGGCTGGGGATATAGCTCAGTGGAATAAGCGCTTGCCTAGTAAGCGCAGGGTCCTGAGTTCGATCCCCAGTACCGGGAAAAAAAAAAAAAAAAAAAAAAGATCTTTACCCTAACGGTGTTATAGTATGAATGTTTTACCTATTTCCCCCCCCCAAAATCATCATTTAAAATGTCTTCATGATACAAGTAAAAGGCATCATGGATGCACTTAAACTGTTTTCGAAATTAGTGATTCTGTCATTTGGATAAGAAATTAAAATTGGCATGGATGTGTTGTGCAAGATCTCACGGGTCTAACTCTCCTGCAACCTACTCCACAGGAGAACAACTGCACTTTTACAGATCTCCATGACATACACACACAAAAGATCTGAGCATTAGAATTTCATCTACTCGGGCCATAAGATTTCCCAGCTATTGCATGGAACACCATTATTGCTGGTATCACAAGCATGTACTTTATGTAATCTATGCCCTCAATGAGCTACTCAATGTGGAACAAGGAAGTTGAATTAATGAATGAATAAATAAACCATCCATGCAATTCTTAAAATTTTCTTCTGACCTTGTTTCAAGTTTCTAGACAAAAAAAATTTTTTTTGAAACTTTTAATCTAGTTAATGCCACTCTAAGTTATTAAAGCACGGTCTCTCCCTGCTGGCTTTCCCATGACTGGTAGGGACACTGCTGAGCTCTGTTCCAAACTGCATTAAAATAACAAATGAAATAGGTCAATAAAGAAATAAATCGGGAGAGGTGGAAGGAAAAACATCTGAGAATACACAGATGGAAAACTAAAACAGAAAATAAAAAGTTTTACAGACGGAAAGAGCCACAAAAAGTTGAACAGGAGTTTAAAGTTTTTATCCATTAGAAGATAAAGGAAACAAGAAAATATGAGAGTGGACAGAAAAAAGATCACAGAGAAAAGAGTCTGGATACGAATGTACGAGTGACTATTTCTACGATCACTTAGGTCCAGGAAACTAAAAGAGACCTTTAGCTTTAGCTTTCAAGCCTTTAGAAGAAACCCAAAGCCTGTCAGAGAGTCAAGAAGAGAAGAAGACTGCCCAACACACAGGGTCAGCACACACAAATTGGACATTGTGGACCCTGCCCAGGCCAGGGCTGAGGGACAAGGAGATTGAGCCCAGGGCCAGAAATGCAGGATCATAATGGCACCAAAGACGATCACTTAGGGCAAGAGTTTCATAGATTCTGAGCTGGAGGTAACAGCTGGTGGCCTTTCACTACTCTTGTGATTGCTAACACTTGGGGAATTCACAAAAAAGAACCTATCTGAGATGCCTGATGGCTCATCTGAACGAATGTATCTAGTCCTGAACATTACTTAACTAACTTTATTAATTTTAAATGAACTTCTGCAGTTTTCCCAAAAATCATTCATACAAAACTCCAGAAAGTAGACAATTACAGGACAAGGAAGTCAACTACCTTCTTACAGATGACACATTTGATTAAGGCAGAAAATGTTATGGGAACAAACTAATGACACAATTTGTCCCTCTAAAACACTCCCAAAGAGAAACCAACAAACAAAGAAACAAATCCAGGCTTGGGGATTGGAGGGGCTTTGGGGATTTGTTTGTTTTAATGTTCTGTGTAGCAGTTACAGGTACACAATAGACTTATGCTCTTAATATCATTGCCAATAACCTAATTGAAATCTTCAGACTATTAAACTAAAACTACACAAAAATGAGGCAAGTATATAAAAAAGATTTTGTGTCTCTATAAACATTTTAAGCTGTAAAAGTAGGTATCCAGAAATATTATCAAGCCGAAATGAGCCCCGCATTCCCTGCCATCATCCACACACTCCTGAGCTGCCACCACGACACCACAGCACTCTCAGAAGTGGCAGCCAGACCACATTTTTTATTTAACCAAGTCCCTTATGATCATTACTTTATTAAACTGCATAACATTTTCTCGATGGGGATCAAAATAGCTATCTTTCTATCATCCACGTGTTTGCGCATAAGCTAAGACATCGTTGATTAACACAAAACTTCCCTCATAATCCCTAACGCTATTCTCCAAGGCACAAGACTCAACAGTTGTGGTTTGTTGCCCCACGAGATCAAAAATATTATACAAGTGCTGACCTGGATCCCCAGCCCGCACAGGCCTCTGATTTCAGAAGACAGGGTGAAGGTGTTTCAGGGGCAAAGAAGGGAACAATTCAGACATGATTCTATTTTTCAAAAAAAAAAAAAAATATATATATATATATATTGCCCATCAATTCACTGGCCGAGTTTAAAATATGAAAAAAAACCTTCCGTGACTTTGATGAACAGGCTGCTTTCTGTGGAATCTCTTATACTTTCACTTTGCTTAGTGGGTGTGTAGGTAGCTGTATATTTTGGATTTATATAGCATCTTCCCCAGCAGCACGCATTTGGGTTCTAACAAGTGTAGGCATCCTGAGCTTTCCTTCTCAGATAATCAGAGCACTAAACTGAAAGACTAACCTGCGCCTCTCTGTTCAGTCTCCTAGAAGAGAACACACATGGCGTGGCGCTCTCTCTAACTAGAAACTGCTGAAGTTACACTAAAAATAATATTGAAACCACAGGGAGGTGTGAGATGTATTGATTTTGTGTCGAGTATGGAGTGGAAAGAAATATAATTAAGATTTACATATGGCTTTATGTAAAATCATTTTCACATAATCCATCAGGTACTGACATTCTAAAAATGCATCTGTAGATGTTCTTTATAACAACCCAGGCTTCCAACCGATGTTGCACGGGGTGATGAAGATGTTATCCAAACACGGCTTCTAGAGAAAAAGATTTCCATTCTCATCATTTTGTATCCACCACATAAGTCTTGGCCACTTAAATCTGCTTTCCTTCCTATTTTTTTAGTTCACAAAAACACCAAAATAAATATTAATACATGGGTAAAGTAATAAAAATATCTAATGTTTGTAGAGCTTACATATTATTTTCACATACCCAACCTCCCTGGATAAAACTACTATTTTCTTATTATTAACAGGAACTTTGACATCTTTTATAGCTTTTGCTACTATTGCTGTTGCCATTCGTAATTTCTTGTTCCTGTTTTTTATCTTTAAAAGTATAAGAAACCAAAATCGTCAACCTGACTTTTCTCAAATTACGTGTCATAGCTTAAATATATTCACAAAAGTAAAGAGCAAATCATTACAGCCAAGGATCCAAATTAACAGTGTGAGAAGGATTAGAGTAAGTGGCAATTACCCTTCAGAAGCTTCCTACTGAACAGGCACAAGCCACATGGAGAAGGTGAAGATGGACGGGAGACAAGATGTGATTCTGTTCTCATCCGAATGCACACTCATTCCTTAGGCAGTATGTGGCTCTTCAGACCATTCTTAGCCCAGCACAGTGTCAAGTAATCAGTCACAATTTAAATGGGTGAAAAAAGTCAGAACAGAAAGAAAAGGGGCTTTAATATCATTCAAGTACAAGGAAAGAATTACTGGAAACTTGAACATGAGCCACTCAAATCTCTGCCTGGAAATGAACCTCTGTTCAAAGTTGAGAATTAGCTCTAAATGATCACCGTGGACAAACTAGTTGTCCAAAATATGCAGATAGCCAGCACACAAATTACCAGGGCACTGACTTTGATTTGGAAGGCTTACATCCTTGTTTGCTGAGGCTTTTATTGAAAAGTAGTCAATGTTCAGCCTTTAGAAACCCTGAGTGATAAAACTGAAGCATGCAGCATTAAATAGTTACTGTGAATTTATAAAATTGTTAATATAACTGTTTTGACTTTAGTTTAATTCAAACCTCTAAGTTAAGCCCTAGAAAGCAACCCAGGATAAAATAACTTCCAAAAGCCTCCATCATGAAGTTTTAGTTAAGAAAAATCTTGCAAAATCACAGCTTGCCTACCAACAAATTTGTTATCTCTTAGTAATGATTTGTTGGAATATGTGACAATCTTTCCTATACTATCATACGCCCTGAACAGTTTTACCCATTACTTTTTTCATACAAAAATGTGGCTGCCTATTGTAGTCAAAAGAAGAAAATAAGTATAGCATCTTAGTACTAAATAATATGAGCTTTACACAAGTCTCTGAATACTACAGTGGGATGTTCCTGTGGAAGATCCGTGCACTAGGACCCTCTTACAAATGGAAAACTTAAAATTCAGGAACAGCAAAGTTTTGTATAATTGATCTAAAGACAGGAGCCTAATGTATAAGGGAAAAATACAGGTGATCAAATTATCCTTTTCCTTTGTGTAGATGAAACCACAGCAACTTGCTAGAGTTTTGTGTTTTCTACTGAGCACTAAATGTATTATTCAAACTTTTTTGGCTCAATGCACAGTAAGAAATGCATCTTATGTCGCGATCGGCACAAGCACACAAAATAAAAAGAATTTTTCAAGAGACGAAACTTATCCTTACTAAGAATCACACTTATATGTTCTATTATTTTTTTTTCTGCTTTGTCTCTTTTTTAAAAGAAATGTTCTGGACTCACTAAACTGATTTCTTGATCTTCTGGATCATGATAAGCACTTGAAAACATCATTTTGAGCCCCACTACTTTTGAGAGCTACTTAAGTGAAACAAAGATTTTTAAAGGAGTCTAATCAATTGTTGCCTTTTTTATCCAGTTACTCAAACAGGAAAACTGAGAAGAAAAAAAAATTAAATAAAATCTACCCATTTGAAATACTTGCATAGATGAATCCCTTCCTCCTTCTTAAAAAAAAAGGCACAATTCTAACCAAAGAGCAGGACGTTATAGGAAATAAACTAGACACGAAAGAATACTGAATTTCCACACAGAATTCCACCTCCGTGAGTTCTTTTACTTTAGTTTTTAAAGTTCATTTTTTATTATCTAAAACTATTTGAATATCATTTAATGCAAAAATTTAAGATGGGGGCATATTATAGTGATATTATTTGCCACTGGAATGATGAACACTTCTGAATAAAATGTGATCCCCTCTTTATTTGACCATGCTCACTTTGTAATTATTACCACGGCAGTAAATAATCTTTCAAGGAGCAGTCTCATTAGTGTCCATTGAAATTCAGTGGCATTAATTTGCAATAAAAGAACTGAAAATTAAATGGAAGAGAAAATGGTTTCGGGAGTCCACCATAAGGTTATGGAATTTACATTCCACCAATGCCTCCCTTCATATCAAGTTTTAAATGTTCAAATCAGACTTAATCGCTATAATTTGTTCTTCTAGTTGAAAAAAAAAGTGAGCAGAAGAAATTGTTTTTCTCTGTCCAGATCAATCCTGAATTAAAACAAGCGAAATTAATTTGAATATGCCAACTTTGTAAAGTTTTTTTCATTCTTTTAAGTAATAACTCAGATGGACCTGTTGGCTGTGGGACACTCTAGGGTTCCGAAAGGGGGCTGAGGGTGCGTGTTTGGACACCCCAAGGGTCTGCTTCTCAAGATCCTGGGGCCGAACTGCACTCTGGTCCTATTTCTCCTGCTATAACAATGTCTAGAAATATAACACTGAGCAGAAAACAGCCCGTGGCTTGCAGTGCTGAAGATCTGGGCAAGAGCAGGAGGCAACACCAGACGCCTGAGCCGGTGTACAGTGGGGAAGTGCTTAATATAGCACCTTTGTGGGCACTCCGAAGCCCAGAGAGGCAGAAACCCAGCCCCGCTATCCCTGTCGCAGCGGGTGGGCGCCTGGAACTGCAGCGGTGTTGATCAGAAATGCCCACCTAATCCCTCTGCAGGCCCAGCAGGAGACAGGGGGAACTGTCAGAGGGAAAGAGGAGACGGAGGCCAGGATCAGGGCTACAGAAAATGAAATGAGGACCCAAAACAATGGCCACTTAAGTCACAAGGGTTCCCTGTGTCCTGGACTGCCCACGCTTCTTCCAGGAGAGCGGGAGCTGGGGACCCAGCTCACCCGCGGCCCTCCACTCGCATCCTGTGGCCCTTAGGCCAGAGATGGAATTGAGCAGGAGCGAGTTGTCTTCGAAGCTCTGGGGCTTCGGACACGGCATGCTTTGCATTCGCGGGATACCTATACATTTCCAGCTTCTGAGGTCGCATGCCAGCATCTGCTTCAACAGGCACAGTCAGGTATCAGAAACCTGTGGGGCCGCATTTAACTCCTGCGTGGCTCTTCTAAGCAGCTGCAGTTTATGGTGGGACAGCGAGGAGGGAGAGGGCAGGCGCGATCGGAACCGCTTCCCCTGCGCCTCCCAAAAGCATCACCACCATACCGTAGTTCCCATCGAAAACTCTAGATGAAAGGAAAGTTTCCCCAGCATAGTCAAACAAAATTATTACAATAGTAAGATATAAAACTTCCGAACTCGCGCTAACCCCAGCCGCCTCTGCTTTAAACAGCAAAGTAAGGCCCTCGAGGTACCTCAAGGCGCCTCGGGTCTTACTTGCTGCAGGGTGTTTGTCCCCCACAAAGCTCTGTGGCCGCGCACGGGTTAGCAAGGCTCGCTTGGGGAGCAAGCACCGGGCTCTCGGTCCGCCTCTCGCACCCGCGGGAGGGGTGGAGAGCCGGTCTCCAGGCCGCCAATGGAGAGGACGCACGAAAGCGCGGCGCCGGGCCGCGGCCTGCGCCCTCGCCCCGGCCCTGGCCCGCTCCCTCCCGCCCGCGCCCCGCGGCCGCCCCGGGCGGTACCTGTAGAAGGCGGGGGCGCCGGGCTCGCGCGCCGCGTAGCCGCCCGGCTCGTTCTCCAGGTAAAAGGGCACCTGCTGGCCGTGCGGGTGCAGGAAGGGCGAGAGCTGCGGCGGCGGGTGCAGCAGCACCAGCGGGCTCGGGGACACGCTGCTGAGCTGCGGGAAGCCCCCCAGGCCGCCGGCGCCGAACGCCGCGGCCGCCTCGGACCCGGGGCCGTAGCCCAGGCCCGGCTGGCCGTACACCGGCGCGGAGGCGGCGGCCGCGGCGTTGAACTCGTAGGCGGCGCCCTCGGGGTAGTTGAAGACCGCGGGCTTGCCGCCGCCGTCCAGGAACACCTCGCCCTGCGGCTCCTCCAGGGGCATCTTGAGCTGCGGGCGGCCGAGGGGCTCCAGCTCGCTCGCCTGGATCTGGTGCAGCAGGGCCATGCCCGAGGCTTTGGTGTGGAGGGTCATGGTCATGGTCAGCGGCGGGCGGCGAGGCGCAGGCCGTCCCGGCACGCGGCGGAGGGCGCAGCAGCCCACGGGCCACCTGGAAAAAGAGCACAGCCGCGGTGAGAGGCGGCGCCGAGCCCCCCGCGACCGCGACGAGAGCTCGTTCTCTAGCCCTGGCCCTGCCCCGGCCCGAGCGAGCGGGCTGGTCTGTCTGTCTGTCTGTCTGTCTGGTGGAGCCTGGTGGCCAAACTCCAACAAGTGCCGCCCTGGCGCGGGTGCGCTCCGCCAGCTCCGGGGCTCCCCGGTCTGCAACTTTAAGTACCAGTCTCCTCCGCTCTTACGCATCACAAAGGTGCTGGAAGCCGGCCAGCGACTGTTGCTGTGCACAGACATTGGTTCAGACATCACTCCTGTCACCCCTCATTTTGGAGCGATCCCAAAGAGCCGTTTCCCTGAACTTAACTTGTCGCTGCCGGATGGAAGCTGAGTTTCACTGCAGGGGGGCGGGGGCGCACGAGGATCTCCTAAAAGTGGCCCCGGGAAAACTGGCTTTTAAACAGCCGCGGAAGACCAAGCCAGGAGTCGGCTCTTCCCAGTGTGCTGCCTCGTGCGCCGTGCCAGGCTTCAGTCTCTCTCTTTGTCTCTCCTTCTGCCTGATCCGCTCTCCTTGTTGTCTACAATACACATGTGTACATAGAATGACCCGGGGAGGACAGGTCTGTAACTGAGATACGGCAGATAGAATAGGGTATGCGGTTGCACATGCGGCCAGCCACAGACAGCTATATTTAGCAGCCGCAGGAACTGATAGGTGGCATCTGGGGGGAAAGGATGGCAAGGCAAGATGTCCACATATTAAGAGATGCATTTTGCAACCCGGAGAACGCTGCTGGACTTTGATTTCCTCATCTGCGAAAGGCTGCCAAAGTGGTCCCCTACTGCCACAGCCTTCTGAGATTCTCCCAGCCTGACTTCTCTGTCTGTGTTGGACCGCATCTCTGTACTTGCTCCTTTAGAAATTCTCATGCGAATGATGATTCAGAAAAACCTTTGGTTAGGCGCACGTGGGTGTTCATGCCTTCCACAGGTTATGCAAGGAAAGCTTTAGAAAAGTGAAGATGAAATGCAATGTTTTGGGGCATAACCTCAGGTCTTTAACCAAAACTTGGGAAATTATGTCACGCTGTCTAACCAGGAAATTTCCAAATGCATTTCTGTAGTCCAGTTTTTGAGTTCTACAGGTGGACCTTCTAGGGGCACTTGAGGTAGGATATGCAGAGTCAAATATCCGAGTGAAAAAGAAATAGAAAAAAGTTTTGAACGCCAATACTGATTTTAATTAATGAGACCAAAGGGTTATTAAGTGTATCATAACCCCAATTTTACAGTTTATCATTTTTAATAAACTTCCTTTGCTCCAGCCTGAAAACCTCTGATGCAGCCACGAATACTGTAATTGCCATCCCAAACACCCAGGACTACCTGACCAAATGTTCATGGCATACATAAATGCCAAGGTTGCAGCTACTAGCGCCAATATTTTTAAATGCTTAATGATAAGTACATGTTTTATCTAATTCTTTAAAAACAGATCATTTCTGGATGATATGCAGATGAGCTGATTTAATAGAAAGCCAAAATTGAGTCTAGCATCAGTAACTATAGATTAGAGGCAAAGAAAGGGTTAACAACACATTAGGTGAGTCGCAGATATCCCTCTTTCTGGCCAGAAACCATTACTTTCCAGAACAATATTTTTACAGATGATTTAGTTACTGAAAATCACACTTTCAATTTTCAAACGCCTTTTTAAAACACATGCAAAAGCACTTCATAGGGCTCCTTAAAAATCTGAGCCTGCCCAATTATATGTTAATGGTATAAAGAATCCTACAAGTCCTAAAAGAAAAAGGACACAGGAAACGCACACACTCCCCCCATGGCAAACAGCACATCCTCATCTCCCCGCTAGAATACAGACACTGGCCAGAAAGGTAAGAGTTGCTTTCTCAAAATGCTCACGCTACAAAGAGAGAAATCAAAACAATCCTACCCTGCTGGATCAAGAGCGTGTTCCAGAAATGTTCCATGGGCTTGTAGAAGTCAAAGTCCGAGACAGTGAGAAGGGAGGAAGGAATGCGTTCGCATGTTCGAGTGGCTCGGTGTGTGATCCAGGCAGAGCGTGTGTGGATGTGTTTGTGTGTGGAACGGCAGGGCTCGGGAAGCAGCCAGTAGGCAGGGCACTTGGCAGCCCCTCCCGGCAGACGCGGCAGCTGGGCTGCTGCTGCAGGGAGCTGGATGAATGGCAGTGGGGAGAGGAGGACTTGCAGTGTGGCGCCCAGAGTAAGCGCGGCTGGAGAGAAGACCCTTCAGCTGCCGGTGCTCCCTACCTGTTGAGCCAGCTGGAAGAGTGCCCTGTGCTTTCTGTCCCCATCCTAGGCAGAGGAGGAAGCAGCAAAAATAGAATGCCAGTCAGAAGTGTGTGGAGAGTAAGTTTACAAAATGCGCTGCGTGGTTTTCCCCAAAGAATATAATTTAACAAGAAAAGCCTTCTGAGATGCACTAGGGTCAAATGCCTTGCTGGTCCTGGACCCCAGATGGAATAGACGCACAACTGCCATGCCTCTAGTGGCGTAAGGAAATCAGACTTTGGAGCACATGTTTTGGCAGTTCAGGGATGTGTTTCCAATGGAAATATGATACTCCTCCACCTTGTTAACCAAACCCACAGACCTTTCCATCAATAGCTCATTGACTGCTTTCTGTAAACATGTGGAAATATATATTATTTAAATCTTAGTGTATAAAGATAAGACAGAGATGATTATCTTTACCTTAAATTGGTCATGGGGAGAGGCCTCCCACATTTGATGGTACCCAAATATATCCACACCTGGGCCTCAACTTCTCCTTTGACCACACAGTGATAAGGTACTCTTCGTGTGTCCTAAGGTCCCAGGACACAAGATGCCTAGTGGAAGCCTTTGTTGCCAGACATTAGTCACCACTTTAAGTATTAAATGACTCTAATCACAATGCCAGGAGTGTCTGGCTCTAGCACCCTATGCAGTTACCTAGAGATTTATGGGTGATTTTGAAACCAGTAAAAGAAAGAAGTAGAAAGTTCGAAAAAATGTTAATGGTGTCATAATGCAAAATACGCTTTTTGTGCTTTGAAAGACCCAAGATAATGCAGTATCAGAACATATAAGAGCTCCTGCCACAATCAGCAATGGTAATAAATACTGACTATAAATAAATATTGATGATCAGGTTATAATTCAGTCATAGAGTAGTATTTGCTTAGCAGGTACAAGGCCCTGGGTTCCATCCCCAGCCCTGCATAAAGAAAGCAAGAAAGAAAAGGTCAAAGGGAGGAAGGAAGGAAGGAAGGAAGGAAGGAAGGAAGGAAGGAAGGAAGGAAGGGAGGGAGGGAGGGAGGGAGGAGGGGAGGAAGGAGGGAGAAGATTGTTAACTGTTGGTGACAATGGTGAATCCTGGTGACAGTAGCTCCTCCTGTAGGTCAGCAAAGGACACCAGTGCACTATACCAGGCCAAAATAAAACAAGAGTACGCAAGGAAGAAGGCAAAGAGAGGAGAAAAATGGATGGGAGAAGGAAGAAAAAGGGAAAAAAAAAAAGAAACAAGGCGAGAGAAAGGACAAGGAACCTGAAAATACTCACTTTCCACATAGCAACGATAAAAAGCCTATCTCCTCAGAGACACTGATCATGAGAAATTAAAATTCTAGATCCAAAGCTCACCCTGCTCCTTGTGGCCTGACATTCCCCCCCGAATGTCATGGACTTCCACACACAGGCCAAGATGTCCATAAGACAGTTTTCTAGATGACTTTCTTTCCAGCAATTGCTTTCAAAGCCTTTTTGACCAGCTTCATGCCCCAGGTGATGGTGGGAAACCATGGTACAGGATGCCAGTTTTCCTCTGGCACTGCTGGAAACAGCTCTGCCGGGACACAGCTATCTTATCTCTGCTCCTAATTCTTGTGCCGGGCACCACATTCCCAGCGGCTGGGCCTCGCAGGTGCCCCAGGTGGGGAGGGGGAGGCCTGTTGCTCCAGCTCTACCCCCTGTGCGTCTCCAGATCCACTTTTCTAGCTGCCTGCTAGGGTCTCCTGGGTTGTCCAACTACAGGTCTTCCTTCTCTCCCCCTGACGGCGGTGTTCTCACCATTTCCCTTTGCCCTGAGCTTTAGTATCTTCTGGTCACCAATATTAATATCTCCCCATTTTCTCTGAGGTCTGACTTCCTCTGCCATCCACACCTGAGCAAGGAGTTCCTGGGCATCCTGGTTTCTCAGTCCCTTCGCCCTGCATTTCTACCACTGCCTCTCAGGGCCTCACGACCTGACCTACCTACCAGCCTTACCTACTGGCCTCCTAAGGCCCTCTGCCTCTTCTCTCCCCAGCTTCCTCCAAGGTCCTGCTGCCCATTTATATTCTTGGCTTTTCAAGGCTGCAGCATCTACTGGTCACGACCTAGACCCATCTCTAATCCAGATCCTGCTTCCCCAGGAATTCAAGCCTCCCTCTATCCCACTATTCTTTCTAGTCTAGAACTTCTACTTGGAGCCTCTGCTTTGACCAAATGAAAACTCAACATTCCAAGAACTCCAAAGCTTTATTGCTGTCCAGAACCCCGCTTTCCTAGCTGACAAGGAAAAGCACCTCCTTTTTTAAGTCCCTCCCAGCGTCACTACATCCTTGGTGTATTCATCCCCTTATTCCCTTTGGAAAGAGAATTCCCTTCCTCTGCACTCCAGTGGTAATTCTCAGAAACGATCACATTCTCCCTTGACTGAAAAGTCATTTACTCTTGCATCCCATGCGCTGCTCCTGAGGACAAGGTCTGGCTCGAGGTTCTTAGGGATTTCTATGCCTAAGAACAGTGCCTGGTCACTAATAGGCCATGAAATGCGAGCTCATTTATTCATGCAGATAACTCAAAGAACAAAATAGTATCCCACCTGTCTGGACAACCATCTGCAAAGCCAACTTTCCAGGTGATGTTCTATCACTTTCAAAACTATTGCTGCTAGGTTATCTTTGTATCTCCCTGGTGAGCGAGGGAAGACAGTCAAATTTAAAATCGATGCCATCCCAAGGCCAAAGCCTGCAGTTTTTGGCAACATGACTCACCAGACAGCCCTGTATTTATTTTCAGTTCTTAACCAGGTAACACTGCGACCAAACATTAACTTCCCTTCCTCCACTAACAGATTTCTACATTATAAAATCATTATTCTTCCAACAGCAACATGGAAGAAAATAGAGGTGGAAATACCTCATGACGGCTTATATCACCAGACACAGTTCTTTCACTCTGAGATGAGGCTTAGCTCCGTCAAAGCTGATAGCTGCCCTGATTTTTAAATTTTTTTCTAAACTGTCATTAGTACGTTTGTGCACATAATAACTGCGTTCATTGCAGGGAATTAGCACATGCACTTAACACATCTCAGTTCTTTTTGCCTCTCCTTCCCTTCATCTCACTCCACCCTTCTGCAACCTCTAGGTCCCCTTGCCATTTACAAAAGACCTATCACCCTGTTTCTTATTACACAGCTTTCATTTTATCCTTTAAATTATTTATGCTTTGGCTTTCTCATATAAGAGAAACTATGCAATAATTAAGCTTGTCTGTCTAGTTTATTTCCCCGAGCATTAGAACTCAAGACTCATCCATTTTCCTATGAGTGACCCAAGCTTGTCCTTCTCATGGCAGAGTAGTACTCTACCCACTGTGTGTAGACACCACATTTTCTTTATCCAGTCATCTACTGATGGCCATAACGCCCTCTTCCAAGATTTAGCTATTATGAGCTATGCTGCTACAAACGTGGGTAGGAGTGCATCACTGTCATATGATGTCTTTAACACTTTCTGGAAGATACCTAGAAGGAGAACAGGTGGTTCAAATGGAGTTTTTAGTTTTAGTTTTTGAGAAATTCCCACCAGGTTCCTTTGCCCCACAGTTTCACCAGCATTTGTTATTACTTGATTACTTGATGATAGCCATTCTTTCTGGAGAAAAATGGAATCTCAGCATCATTTTAACTTTCATTAATGGCCCGAGATGTGGAACATTTTTGCTATACAGTTTATAAATGCTCTACATGGGAGCTTACTTTTGAACATGTATTTGACATCACCTGTTTTCCTCTAAAGTAGAAGACTTGAGTTTCCTTTTAAGTATCTATTCATTATAAAGATAGTTTCATCATTTATATGTTTTTTATTAGCTCCTAGACTTTTTTTTAACCTAACCTTGGATTCTTCTTTTTTTGAGGCAAAATTTGCATAGAGTGGGCAGCAGGCATCTTAACTATACAGTCTGATGAATTTGGATGGGGGACTCAAACCCTGGCATATTTCCACTGCTGCAGAAAATCCTTCCATGCCCTTGCTAGTCAATACCTAACCTCCACAGGCAAGCGCTGTTCTGTGTTTCGTTACCACCAATTTATTTTGACATCTGGCTCAGGTGATCTCTTATGAAATGGAACATACATGACCCATTTGCAACCAATGGCACAACCAGCTGGGTGCTGGGCTTGTGGCTTACCTGGCAGCAGGGTACGAAGCTGTCCTCCTCTCAGTCACAGCCTTCTCCTGGGATGGGACCCCTCATGGTCATAGAGTTTTACTAACATTCTATTATTCTTGGACATTTAAAAAGTGTAACAGGCTCTTAACGTGTTCACAAGTTACCTAAGCCTACAAGGAACATAATAACAAGCCAAATAGAATCATCATTCTTTCCCATGTTTCTAAGTAAACAACCTTTTTTTACCCACTGGTCCTCCAAAGGAAAAAAGTCATGATTTGTAAACCAGATTGGACATGCCAAGGACCCTTCCTCTTAAAGAGTTGTGAGCCCAGCTGCCATTTCCTATCTTCCCACTCAGGACTTGAAGATAATTTGAATTCATGGTTGCCAAATAGGATGGCTAGTTTTTATTATGAATCAATGTGTGATTCAGATTTAATGTGCCAGTTTAATAGAATTTAGTAGTACTCATCTTACATTTTCTTAGAAAATATATTTCTAAAACTATTTTAGAAAAATTGTATAGCATTTGCCCATGTTGCCAGTGGTAGAAGACAATTTCAAAAGTACTTTCACTACAAATGCCATGAGTGATGCAAAAATTCCAATTACTTCAATTACTGTTACACTGTGTCCCTCTTCCTTCCTTTATCTGTTGTTTACTTGAGGAATCTCATTGCCAGCTTAGGGTATGATTTGTCTGTAGAGAGCAATATCCAGATTGTGCCTAACTACACTTGGATTCAGATAGTGGTATCTAATGTTAAAGAGAATTTTTATACACACACACACACACACACACACACACACACACACACCCCATATAATCTACCCAAAACTATCCACAATTTCAAAGCCAAGCCAAAGCAAACTATTTAAAAAGAGAGAGAGAGAGAGAGAGAGAGAGAGAGAGAGAGAGAGAGAGAGAGAGAGAGAGATTCCAGAGTTTTGAAACTTTTCAGGCCTTTTTTTTTCACAGCCATGGCTGCTGCCATTCCCTAAAAGTACCCAGGACCCCAGGCTAACAAGAGCTCCTCACCTCTGCCACTCACCTCCACTGTCTTTATACCATGTGGAGGGACAAACGTGTTTATGAGCATGCCAATGTATAACCCATTCATTCAAAAAATATTGACTACATGTATTTCCCAGGATCCTCTTGAAGTGCTGGGCTCTGCCTTAGTCAGCTCAGGATGCCCTAACAAAATACCGCAGACTAAGCAGTTGAATGATATTCATCTCTGTTTAGGCCAGAAGTTCAAGCTCAGAGTAACAGCATGATTGGGTTGGGGAGGGGCCTCTTCCTGACCTACAGATAGCCGCCTTCTCACTGCAGTCACCTCCTCGCTACATCCTCATATGCCAGGAGGAGGAAATTGAGGAGCAAAAGCAATAAAGAAATTGCTTTCCCTCCTAATAAGGCCTGTCTTTATAGAGTAGGACCCCACTCTTAGACCTCCTTTAATTTTAATTGCCTCTTGAGGACCCTGTCTCCAAACTCATGCTGGAGATGAGGGCATCTGTATACTGTGCCACCATACAAGTTGGAAAAGGACACAATTCAGCCAATATCAGGGACCCCAAAAAACCAAACAAAAATCTTAGCCCTCACCAAGCTCATGTCCAAGGGGCTCAGTATTTACTTCCTACTCAGCTCCATCTGAGCCTCCCCTTCCTCTGCCCACCCTCATACTTTAGTTCTCCTCTGCCTTCAGCCCCTGTACCCTCTTCTCCGATCCTTACTCCTCCTGCACGACCACAACCACTCCCAGGGTTTAAGTTTCACCTGTACATTGAAGGCTTCAGAGTGGAAATCTCCAAGCAAAATCACCATCCTGGCTAGGACAGTCCCATTCCCAGTCAACCTATTAGACATTTTCAGTTGCACAGTTGTTCATTCACACTTTTCAATTCTTTCTATGTACTAGCTACTTGAATCTCAACTTGTTCAAAATTAATTTAGAATATTTTCTCCAGAAGTGCTCCTCCTCCCCATTTCCTATTTCAGCACATGGCACTACTGTTCATGTAACTGTACAAGCCAAGAGAATATAGCCCTCCCCCTTGACCATTCTTCTCATTGCTCATATTTTATCTGTCACAAATCTTCATTTCTATCTCCTTGATCTCTTGTGGGTCTGGTCCCTTTCTTCATCTGTGTTAGTCAACTTCCTGCCACTGTGGCAAAATACTTGAGAAAATCAATCTAAAGGAGGAAAGATTTATTACAGCTCATAGTCTCAGAGGTTCAGTCCATGGACAGTTGGCCTCATCACTGTGGTCCTGAAACAAAGCCGAAGATCATGGCAGAGAGCACATGGTAGAGCAAACTTCCTTGCCACATGGAAGCCTAGAAATTGAAAAAAGAGGCAAAGATATAGGTCCTCATATTCCATTGAAGGGCACATCCTCATTACCAGCTTTCTCTAGTCGGTCCCACCACCCCTTTTCCAACAGCACCAGCAACCAGGAACCAACTTTTCAACACAAGAGCCTCTGGGGGACTCTAAGATCCAAACCCTAACATTACCCTCATTACCAGTCAGACTACCATCTTCTCTCTGGAGACCAGCAACTTCCACCTATCCCTTTTCATGTAACTTACTCTTTTTTTTTTTTTTTTTTACTTCTGCTAATAAGTCTTTTTATGTCATTTGTCCTGACACCTGCTGTTTCATTGATCACTATTAATCTTACATTGTTTTTCCTTGTTTCGTCTTGTGGCCGTTGAATTGTTATTTATTGGTTTCTTTTTTATTTATTTATTTATTTATTTTTTATTTTATTTTAAAGACAAAAGAATGGAGACATATGAACCAGAAAAGCCATAAACAATACAGAAAATACAAAGTTATACAGAATATAGTAGGGAATTAACTTATTCTTACTCATCCTTCGTGTCTTCCTCAAGACATCAGATCCAAGAGGAATCTTTCTTGATTTCTTGTTGAGTGTCTCTTCTGCAAATGCTTGCATCTCCTTGTCTTAGTCTGTTCCTGCTGCAATAGCAGGATGCCACAGACTATGAACAACAAAAGTTTATTTGGTGAGGGGCAGACATATAGGCTGCTTCCGAGAATTAGCTTTTATGAATTGTGCTATAAACATTGATAGGGATAAATCACTTTAATATGAAGTCTTTAACTATCTGAGATAGATACCTAGAAGGGGAATGACTAGCGAAATGGAATTTATATATATTATATATATGTTATATAAATGTCCATCAACAGTTGAATGGCATAGAAAAGGTGATATTTATACACAATGGAGTACTGTTCTGCCATAAAGAAATGAGTCATTAGTAGGAACATGGAGGCACCTTGAGGTCATACTGTTAAGTGAAATAAATCAGACACAAAGCTTAAATATGGCATGGTTTCTCTCATACGAGCAACATAAAAGATAGGTAATAGGAAATGGTGAAACAGGTCTTTCTCAAATGGAAAGAGGATCCAGAGATGGGAGGGTGGAAGAAGAGGGAAAGGGGATGTAAAAAGGAATTAAGACGTGCCATGGACATGTACCAGCCCCACACAAATAAACATGTACTGCAATTGTAAATAAACAAGTATGCAAGCAAGCCTATTGTGCTACGGTTCTAGGGTCTGGAACTCCAAGGTTGAAGGGCCTTCTTGCTGTGTCATACCGCAGTGGAAGAGCTTCACACAGTAAGGAAGCCCAGGCGTGAGAGAGGAAAGCCAAGCTGGACTGGCCCTTTTGACAGAAGTCTGCTCCCTCAGTAATGCTCTTAGTCTCCTCACCGAGGCCTCCTCTCTCAACGCTGCTGCAATGACTATTCCATTTCAGCCTGAGTTTTAGAGTTGACATTCGAACTTCAGCTCTCAATAAACACTCCCGTCTAGCTCTTGTCATAACTGGATTTTCTATTTACTTCTCTGTAGCCCTTACTGGCCTGTAAACTCACGAAGGTGATACAGGAGTGTGTTTTTCAAAACTACATATCCATTTGCTAGTCTAATACCTGATGCATAGTTGGCCCCCAACAAACACCATTTAAATAATGAATATCAGAATCCCTTCCAGGTGTTGTATTTGCTTTAACTGAATCCCACAAGAATTTAACTCAAATGGGTGACTATAATGCCTAGAACTTACACCCAAAACTTGGGGGAAACGCAGAAAGAGATTCATACTTCTGAGAACAATCCACACTTTTTATTACATAATAGACTATTAAAATTGATGGTTCCTTTACAGGTTCTGTTGTCCAAACTGCTCATCATACTTATAAAGAAACTGAATACATGAAGGAGACCAGCTAGAGGGCCTGGACTATTGTCTATTGTCTAGACAAAGGCCTAGAAAGCATCATTCTTTCTAGCCTAAACCTAGACTCCCTGTGTAGAGACGGCATTGTTCTTTCAGTGTGGCCCACACTCCACATAAATCAAGGCATAATGTTGGTGGCTCAGTGAGCTACTTCTATAGTCTTATAAAAATCTCCAGCTCCTTGGAAAACACAATGAGACTGCTTCCAGATTCTCAAATCCCTGATAAAGAAATGAGGGGAGGATTTGACAATACAATGTTTTTAGCAAACATTGAAACAACTTGTGTTCAGAGACATGACTTCCCTTGATAGAACATGAAGAAACGAGTAATCCACCTTCCAGTCATTGCTCCTCAGAGAAGAGTTCATTTAGGTCTCATTTTTACATCGTGTAATTTGAATTGAACTTTCTAGCTACAGGACAAATTTAAACCCTTCCTGTATCTGCTAAATTGTATAAATTTGCAAATATAACACCTTTAACCGAACAATAAAAACAAAACTAACTATTTTATTTCATTTGACGCATTTCAATTTCCAAGGGAATCTGATGTGAAAGACACTAAAGCTCCTTCCCATTTCTCTATCACACTGAACGAGGGAGCCACCTAGGATCAGACAGTGCTGTCTTCTTGAAAATCATTAGCCTCTTAAAAGAACTGAAAGGTTTTACTGGGAATAACATGAACATGTTATTAGAATTTAGTGGCAAACTCTTGGTTGATCCTTGCATATGGATATTACATATAGTGACACCTGGCAGCAGCCTTTGAACCATAAATGCAGATGAGAAAAAGAATTCCACAGGGTTAAGGATATAGCTCAGTGGAATAAGTGCCTGCCTGGCAAGTGCAAGGTCCTGAGTTTGGTCCCTGGTACCAAAAGAAAAAAAGAATTGCACAAACTTTTATACCAAGTACTAATAAACAGCTGAGTGAGCTGTTCAAATCACACAGCTTTTTCCTTTTCTCCAGCCTGCCCTTCTTCCCGGTCTCCTGTTCTTACTATACATCTGTTCTTTCTTGTGGCTCCTCACAAACATCTTTCCAACCCAGCCCTTTTCAGCATGGGTCACGCCATTACCTCCAGCTTGCAAATAAAGCTTCACAGTGGAAACACGGGCCTGGCTGCGCATTCCCTCTCTTACACGGTGTCTTTAACTCCCTCCGTCTCCCTTTTCCTACAGGCTAGGAAGTGGCACATCCTCCTCAGCACAGCCTCCCCAGGCCTCACTGCTGGCCCAGGAGCCAGCATTCAAGTTGTACAATTTCACCACTCCCTACGCCCCCAGCCCATCCACATTCTATTTGCTCAAGGTATTAAGTTCAGCTTGCAGTTTGTGGGAAAGCGTCTCTGGTTGAATGAATTGCCATGCTTACCTCACATGTAGATATTGAAGTTTAAGAAGGGAGATCTTATTAAATTTTTTTTAAAATCCCTACTTGAATTGCAAAAAAAATTTTTTTTGTTCTTTTGCAGAGGGTTTGGTAGGAGGTTTTTATAGGAAAAGCATAGGGCCTGGGAGGAGATATTTATTCATAAAAAGTATTCCACACTTTCTCAAAAGTTGAAAATTCAAAATTAGAATGAGCTGTATCAAGCCATGCCTTTGTTAGCTTCTAGAGCACCTAAATAAATTGCTCTTCATGTCTCTGGAGAGATGTGTCCCTCCGACCCTCCCAGAAATGGAGGTTATTCTTGCATAAGCAATTAATGACGTATCATAAGTACAAACAGAGCTAAGGCTTTCACAGAATATGATCCACCGCACTCAGCCCAGAGGAGCTGATGTTTTACCCCAAAAAAACCTGAAGATGTGAGCTTCCACATCCTGAATATCATTCCTTTGCTCCCTGCAAGGCTATGTACAGATAACATAAAAATCAATGGAAGTCCTTTTTAAGTGCTAGTGTAAAATACCCAAAAGTTTAATGGTTTCATTTCCATTGGTTTTTCTCTCATGCAGAATGAGACCTTTGACTCCTTTGGATATAATAATTTTGCGTTTTCAGGATGGGGGTGTGAACAATTGAGTTAAATATAGGGCTTGCTCACTCATCCAGACGTGCTTATTCTTAAAAATAAATGCTGCATTCACGCCAGTCAGTGTTTCCCAGTCAGCCCGGATTCACCTCTCACTTTCGGCTGAAACAGATTGCCCACCTCTGCCCAGCAGACCTGTCTCCTCTTTGGGGAACAATTCTGACCTGCTAAGTGGTCACATCCAACCCTTGCATCTTTTTCATTTTGTTTAAAGGAATTTCAGTAGAAACTTAACTGTGACCCTCTGAGTCCCAGCCTGATTCCTTTAGACCTAGCTCATGGTGGCGGTAACACTGCCTGTATACCCTGGAGTTTTGTCACCTAGCATTCCAATCTATAGGTGGGAAGGAAGTTAGTAAAAGGAACCAGACTGCATGAACCTGCTTGCAAGCTGAGTTGCTGGCAAGGATTACTTGTGATTCGGGCTCCCCTCAATTACAGAAATATGCATGTGACCACCCACTTTGAAGACTTGTTTCAGAGTGGTTCGGCCACAACCAAAACATCGTTTCTAGGGTTGATTTCTCTGATTTTGCTCCTCTGAGGTTTCACCAGAAGCATAAGGATCACTGTTATGATGGCTGTTCACTGAGCATCTATCACATGCTCTACAGATACGGTTTCATTTAAAATTTTTATTTCATTTCTTTTCAAGCATATAATTCAGTTTGTATTTTAAACTTCAAAAGGTATTTCCAAAGTTTTAGGAAAATTCCTTCCCTCCTCTGCCCACCACCCACCGATTTTCTTTCTCCAAAGACAACAAATATTATGTCTTAAAAAGTTTTTTCCCAGATATATCCCATACATATGGACTAAAACACACACACACACACACACAATCACAGCCACACATTTCACATCCTTTTTACATAACCCAAATAATAACATACACCCTGTATTTGTGATTTTTTTGTTTTCATGGACAAAATATTTTAAATACCTACCCATTTCATGATATAAACATTTTCCTCATTTTGAGAAATATATAGTGTTGCACTGTGTGTAGGAATAATAATTTATTTTGCCAGCTCCCTACTGATGGCAATGAAGCATGTCTCCAATCTTTTCCAACTATCAACCATACTAAAATTAGTACATTTGTATGGAAGTCAAATCTCACAGGAGTAAATGTGTGATCTTAATTGTGGTAGGTGTGGCCAAATGTCCTTATAATGGCTGTACAATTTGAACTTCCACATCCTCGCAAATATGGTGGATCTTTGAACTCTTTAATGTCTTCCAAAACATTGTCTCTGCACAATTTTAATTAGCACTTGTTTTTACTATGACTGATGCTGAGCAACTCTTCACACAGTTAAGTCTAAATATTAGCTCTATCACCTAGAGCAGGGTGGCGAACCTATGGCATGCATGCTGCAGTGGGCTGTTTGTGTCATTAAAAGCTCTAAAAGGTTTACCATCACTGCCCTAGAGCTTGCGTTACTTGGATGAAATAAAGTCTTTGAGATGAATCTTACACTGGAGACAAATTCTACCTCAAGTAATTGTTGTGAAGACTAAGTACAATGATGTAGGAGGTGCAAGTGCTTCTTAAAGATTGGCACTATCTTTTCCCCAATAGGTAACCCTGAGGCTTTGGAAGCACAAGCTAAGAATTAAAGGTAACAGAAAGTGTAATCATGACTCCAGTTCTATGGCCCAAAAATCACAGATGAAGTAAATGTACTTTAATGCTTGCTCACTACCTTTGCAAAATGACATCTTGCTTAACACAACATCATTGAAATTCCATACAACCCCAAATTGTCTCCCTAGGGAGAAAAAATAATCATGCACAGTGTCACCAGAAGCTAGCTACATACACTCAGAGAACAGAAAGTTGCTTGTAAGTCCAGTGTGGTTTTGGAAATGTTGCGATTCAGTTTTTATGATTTTACAGTGTTTTGAGACCCATTACAAACCACCTTCTATTGCTCCCACTGGGACATTGTACAATACAAGTAAATATCCATCATCAGATTTTCAACCTTCCAACATAAGTGGTAGATTGTTGACAAAATTGTAGTCATGTCAAGAAAAGGACTGTGTCTTTTACAAAAATAAAAGGAAATATTTTGAAGTAGGTTGTTAAATATTAGGTTTTAAAATGCTTTAATGTACACTTAAAATGTTTAGGACTCAAATGGCAAATGTATCTACAGTCCAATTTAGAGTTCCTTTACGTACAGAATAAAAATTGGAAACCAAACACCATAGCTGTAACTTTTAGTCTTTCCATTTATGTCCTCAGTAAGTGCCACCACTGAATTTGAAATTTATGGAAACCTACTTGGACCCCCATTACAGAAAAGCAATGATTGTGATTTACTTTCGGTGAATATAAGAGATTTTATATTTATATCTAATTTTTCTGTTTTGCAAAAGAAGCTAAATAATTGTTTCTATGTTAGGACAAAACCCAACTGTAACATATTTAAAAGTTTTTAGATCCACAGCATATATACTGAAGGCACGTTTATACTGAAACTCATTTCCATAGTTATAGATACTCTATTACATTTTGTTAGAAATAAATAAAGATGAAATTAAACTTGTTTTGTTCTGTGGTGCTGGGGATCTTACCCAGGACCTCACATATTGCTAGACAAGTAGTCTTAGCACTGAGCTATATCCCCAGCCCAAAAATTTACAGAATTTTTCTTTTTTAAACATAGGTTCTCACAGAGTTGCTCAGCCTGGGCGTGAACTCATAATGCTTCTGCCTCAGTCTCCTTAGTAGCTAGGGTTACTGATGTGTGCCAATGTGATTGCCAGATATCATTAAAGACAACATCCTGTTCCTCTAGTACTTTTTAAAAAATGCCTTCATATTACAAAAACGTGGATCTAAAATGAACCTAGTAGATTTAATTTTCCCATAAGGAGGAGGTAGGCAGTCTACTCATTACACACCATGTCCCTTTGAATTAAACCTTCTGTTTTTGTGTTGTTTCTCACTAGACTTTGAGATCCCTCCGTGCAACTAACCTACTGCCTGGCATACATTTGGTACTCAAACATATTGGAATAAAATAAATGAATTAATAAAATTAATTGAATTTGTCTATCTTCACGTAGATAAAACTTTTCAATATTTTATCTGTTATTTGGATTTACATGGATTTACCATGTGTTCATTCCTATCTGATATATTGAACAATCTCCACTTCTCAGGAATTGCGGGGTGAAAAGATAGGATCTGCTTAGCAATGCCTTGAAAGTCGTATGTCTCCTAAGTACCAGGCCTGTCTGCCCTAATGGCCCAGGCTCTCGGTGTTTCTCACTCTGGATTTCTCACATGGATGGCCTTCAGGAACTCTGAAACACTGTGGCCCAGTACACACAGACTCACCACATATGTGATGAAGCCAAAACATACAGCTCGATAGGACAGACCCAGGGCCCTGACCCCCACATGCCCAGCAGCAGGCCAGCAAAGTCCCGGGGATCTCTTTGTCCATGTCCAGGCGCAGCCATTCTGTGCAGTTACCATCAACTCTTCGTGAACATTAACAGAAAGCACTACTTACACCGGCATTAGGGGGGGAAATGCATGATGTTCAACTTTACATGCTTTCTCATGACCAGAAATTTCATTATAAAACCAATTTGCAAAACAAAATCATAAACTCCTTGAAAGTAGAGACTAAGCTTGAATCAATTCAGGACTACACAGTGAAGAGGCCTGGGTTTTAGAAAGATTGGCTTCATGATTAGACTCTTTCTATTAACTGAATTAAGAGATTCAGTTGGCCAAATAGGTTATGACAGCTTAACCATGTTTATTTGGTCAGTTGGATGTAGGTTTATATACAAACAGAATCTTAATGTAGAGCTATTTATGCCTAATGAGTTGAGATCCCCAAATTTTTTGATATGTAACTGTTATTTTTTTTACTTTATAGAGGCAAAAAAATAAACAATGAAACCCAGTTTCAAAAAGGTTAGTAGGACAGTTACAAGAGTTGACACATTGTGTATCACTGTCTTCATAGCAGTTAATTGGTGTACGAGATATAGGCATGATATCTCGTCTAAACAATATTAGCACAAAACATTCTTTTCAAGGGACTAAGAGAAGCTGGCTGCAAAGCTGTCTTAGCTACCTAGTGTACACACATCTTTTTGTCTTTTTCCCTCTCTTCCTTTCCCATTCCCCCATCACAGTTTCTCTTTTCTTTTGAACAGTTTCTTCCCAATCCACAATATCTATTGTACATTTTGAATACTATTTTCTTATTCAGTTTCTTACACTAGTGAGACAGTACGATGTTTACGTATATGGGTCTGATTATTTCACTTATAAGTAGAGTCTCAAATTGCATCCATTTACCTATAAAAGTCTCCAGTTTATCCTTCTTTATGGTTTAATAGTACTCTATTACATTTTAAAAACATACACTTTTTTTTATCTGTGCCTCAGTTGATGGGCATCTAGGTTGTTTCCAAGATTCAACTATTACAAGTTGTGCTGCTATAAACATGGGTGCATGTATATATCCATGATATGATGTTTATAATTCTTCTGGAAGATACCCAGAAGGGGAATAGTTGATTCAAATGGGACCTCTAATCCTAGTTTTTAAGGAATCTCCACACTGATTTCCACAGTGATTGCACCAGTCTACATTCCCACCAACAGTGAAGAAGGGCTCCTTTTCCCCTACAGCCCCTTCAGCATTTGTTATTGGTTGATTTTTTGACAATAGTCCTTCTTGCTGGGATGAGATGGAATCTTGGTGTTGTTTTAATTTGCATCTCTCAAATAACCAATGATGTTAAACACTTTTTCTGTATTTACTTGCCATTTATATTTCTTCATCTGAGTAGTATGTATCCATCACAGATTCCCATTTTTGGATTGAGTCTTTCAATTTGGGAGGTCCAATTTTTTTCAATTCTTCACTTGTTCTAGACAGAAGTCCTTTGTAAGACAACTCACTATAATTGTTTCCCATTCTATCAGTTGTCCTTTTACTCTGTTGGTGATTTGTTGTGCAAAAGTTTTTAATAAGGTGAGATCCCATTTGTTGATTATTTGTACTATTTCCCTTGCAGTCTGTGTTTTCTTCATTAAGTCTCTGCCTACCACTATGTCTGAGATTTCTGCCTAATTTCTCTTCCTCCAAATTTAGTGTTTCTATTTTAATATTTTGATCTTTGATTCATTTTGACTTTAGTGCATGGTGATAGGCATGGGTCTAGTGTTATTCTTTGGCACATGGAAAGCCTGTTTTTCCATCACCATTTATTAAAGAGGCTATCTTTCTTCTAATGAACATGTTTGGATCCTTTGTCAAAGATAAGGTAGCTGAGTGTGTTTGGGTATTCCTCTGCATCTTCTGTTTTCTTCCACTGAGCCTCGCGTCTGTTTTTTTGCCAATACCATGCTAATTTTATCATAGTAGCTTTGTAGTATAATTTCAGATCTGGGATTATGATGGCCCCTGACTTGCCTTTGTTGCCCAGAGTTGCTTTTGCTATTCAAGGTCTTTTCTGCTTCCACACGAGTTTTGAGAATGTTTTCTCTAGGTCTGTGAGATATGTTAATCGTATTTTGATTGTGATTGCATTAAATCTGTATAGCAGTTTTGGGAGTATGGCCATTTTCACTATGTTGGTTCTTCCTACCCAAGAGCAAAGAATATCTTTCAATTTTCTGATGTGCTCTTCAATCCCCTTTTTTGAAGTACTGTAATTTTCACTTTATAGATCTTTTACATCCTTTGTTAGATTGATTCCTAAGTATTTCAGATTTTTTTATGTTACAGTGAAGGGTGTGCTTTCCCTAATTTCTCTCTTTGTGAGTTCGTTGCTTGTGTAGAGGAGTGGTACTGACTTCTCAGTGTTGACTTTGTATGCCACTACACTGCTGAATTTGGATATTAAATCTATAAGCTCTTTGGTGGAGCTTTTGGGGTCTTCTATGTAGAGTATCATGTCTTGTGCAAACTCAGTTACTAGACAGCATGTTCTAAAGTGAAGTCTAAAACCATTATGTGGGTTTAGGGGGAAAATCTGCAAGGTATTTTTAATCTCTTCTCTCACACAGGTCAAAGATGAATGGGTCAGGAGTTGGGAAATTAGAGGATTTCAGGAAAAGTTGTCTGCTGAGTCCCCTTCCACTCACCTAGACAAAGCAAGGTGTACCTGCCCCCACTAGAAGCCCAGGGGAAGGGGCTTAAGAAAACCCAACTGCTGCCTGCTGAGAAGCGCACCCGGGTGAGGGAACCATTGTGCTGGGGTGCCAGCCCCTTGTCCCCTGAGAGATGGAGCAGTGGATGGATATGTAGAGCAGATGAGAGGCTCGGGAAGCCTGGCGACAACAAGGAACGCTCACCACAGAAGCACCTAAGCCCCATTCTAGACGTTCAGAAGGGGCCAAGATGGAACGGGATCCAGAGCTAACACAGAAATTAAAAGGTATAAGAGAAAACTCATAGATGGCTTTGTGGGAGAGAGAAAACCAACACTGGGAAATTCTGAGTCAAAGGAGTTTCCAGACACAGTGCCTGCCAATGTGCAGAAAGCAGCAGATTAACTATGGAAGGAAGACTATATTGTCGGTGGTCACCATATTAAAAAATGCCCCAGATATCTCTGATAAGCCAGCATCCATCTCAAGACTCTTAACCAATTTAAGTAGTCTGTGATCACGGGACAGACTCTGGGAGGTAGGCTGTGCGTTCTGGGGTCCTCTAGCTGAAGAAGGATACAATTTGCAAGAAATACATCCTGTAGGCTTAGGGGAAATGGAAATAGAATCCACAAAAAGCAGTTCCATGTCCCAGACAAACTCACAAGAATTTGTTGTGTACTCTGGCAGACCCACCAAAGTTAGACACAGGGATGGCCAAGTGGTGGATGAATTTGATTCAGAAGGCTGTTTAACTGACCTCTTGAGACTTCTCGGCCATAAGCCAACTGCCACCTGGTGGCCAAAGAGAGAACAGTTGCTTCCACCCTGCCCGGTGAAAGACACCCCAAGCACTCTGCATGGGGTACGCAATTAGATCTAAATGGGTTATCTCCAGATGAGCTGTTATTCTTGCCTTATTTTCCTAAGACGTAAATTTCATGAACACTGAGTATAAACTGCGTTTTTTGAATTGCAAATAAGACTAAATCTGAAGAAGACTGTACACGAAGGAATCTTGAAACAAACAACTGCTTAGTGGCCACCACGCCCCGACAGGTTGACAATATGCCTTGACTGGTTTTCCATAAGCATCTTAGATGTCCAGTTGCCACTTATCAGATGGGTTGTTACTTTAACTGTGGGTTCAAGTGGCCAATCTAGAGTCAGCTTTCTTTTCAGGTATCTACTTTATCAAGTAGAGTTCAGTTGCCTCTAATGACTTTTTGAAACTTATTTCCTGGCCTCTTATTAATATTTCAAAGTAAGTTTTTTTCCTCATACAGAGCTGTAAATTGTCAAAGATGTTAAAATGAACTGTTGAGTTCATTAGTTTATATTAAGTTATGCTATCTTAATTTCATACTTAACAGCCCTAGTTCAGACCTCAACCTGTAGCACTCTGAGAGTAAAGGGAACTGAAGGATTTAGAAAGAACTTTTTGTACAATCAGTTAATTTATCATGTAAAATTGCTATAAATAATAATGTGTACTGAGTGTATATTCAGATATTCAGCTGTAAATGTCTTAAGACTGTTGAATTTCTGTTGCTTTCTTACAGAAAAATACTGTAAAAGTTTAAAAACAATAAAAAGAAAATCCTATTATGGTTTAGATTTAAAATGTCCCCGAACTTTTCACATGTAGGAGCAGGGCCTGGTGGAGGGCAGCAGATCACGGGGGCATGATTTGGGAGGTACGTTCTTGTCCCTGGCTTCTTCCTATTCTCGCTTCCTCTCCCTCTCCCTCTTCCTCTTCCTCTGCATTTCCCTCCCCCCTCCTTCTCCTTCTCCCTCTTCCTCTCCTTCCTGGCTGCCATGAGGTGGGGAGCTTTCCTCCACCATGACCTTCCATCATTCCATTTCCACCTTAGAGCTAGGTGACCACACAAAAACCAAAACTGTGTCTCAACATAACCTCCCCTTCTTTAAAGTTCATGAGAGGCTAATACAGAAAATTGGTACTAAAGCAGGAGAGCTGTTGCTATGATTATATTTTACCATATGGTTCAAAAACATTGGGAACTGGCTTATGGGAGGAGTTTGGAAAGGGTTAGAGATGTTGGCTAGAGAACTTTTGGAATGCTGAAAACTGATCTTGATGGTGTTTTTAGTTGGAGCACGGAAGAGTAGAATCCTTATTGGGAGTCTAGTTGGGTCTCAAAAGAGCAGATTCAGGTTTTAGGTCAGTACAAGACTCCTTCAGTAGTTGTACTTGTCTATGGATTTTACAGGTTGGCAAAAATGTTTCTTCATTTTTCTCATATCCTGAAACTTTGTGAGAAATTGCAATTAAAGGCAGTGGACTAATTAATCTGGTGGAGGAAATTTCAAGGCAGCCCAGTGTTCAGGCTGTAGATGGATATTCCTGGCTGCTTTCAGCCTGATTGACAGTGAAAATCAGAACTAAAAAACCCAGAGCTGAAGAAGTTGAAAACTTTTGCTGGCAGCCAGAAAAGAATCACCCATACAGTGGGGCTGAGGTGAGCCTGGTTGCTGAAAAGATTAGTTTTAAAAATAAGCCACATATTTTGCATTGGGACAAAGGAAAGATGGCTTGAAGGCATCTCAAGAATTAGTAAGACTCCATCAATCACAAGCTCAATGGTGAAAAAATTGCATCTTTTTGAGAGAAAAAGCCGTTGGGCCCCTACTCTAGAAGGGAGGCCTAGGGAATTGGTCCACTGGGTTCCATTTCATCATGTTCATCCATGCAGGCACTCAGAGGTCATTTCACCCATGGTCCAATGGGCCCAGCTCCTTGTGCTCAAGCTGGCAGTAGACCTTGGCACCATTTACATGGTATTAATTTTACAGGCATGCAGAATGCAAGAGTTATAGGATCATGGAGGCTTCCACCCAGATTTTAAAAGAAGGCCTAGGAGGCCAGGCAGCATGACTCCTTAAGAGTTATGAAACTGTGAAAATAAAGCTAAAAGTGCAGTGGAGACCCCAGGATGTTGGAGATATCAGGAACATAGAACATATGCCCAGGAAGGCCACAGGCAGTGAGCAGAGCCTAAAGAAAAGCATGCGGGCTGGAACTTGCAAAGCTGTAGTGGTCGGTCTGCCCAAGATTTTTGGAGCTTACATCTCATGACAACCTGCCCCGCATGCTGCACTTGGAGCTACAGGAGTTAGGGTTCTCTCTGGGCGGCTTAGGTTTTGCTTTGGCCCCACTTCTTTCTACCCCCTATCACTGCCTTTGGTAATAGCGATGTTTACCCTGCCTGGTTATATGCTACAAGTGTTTAACCTTATTTTTTTAATTTTATAAGAGCTCATAGCTAAGAGTTTGCCTTGAGTCTTAAGACTTTGGACTTAAGATTTTTTAACAGTACTGTAACTGTTAAGACTTTAGTAACTTGGAAACAAAATAAATGCATTTTGTATTGTGAGATGGATAAGAATTTGAGGGGCTAGGGGTGAAACATTATGGTTTAGATCCAAAACGTTCCCCCAAATTCTCACATCCAGAGGTGGGGACTGGTTGGGTGGGACAGGTAAGTTGTTAGCTGGGACAGATGTTCTATGTTCCAGGCCATTATGTGGAAGGGTGTGTTTTCATCCCTGGCTCTTCCCTTCCCTCCCTCTGCTTCCTGAATACCATTAAGTGAGCAGCTTTCCTTCACCATGCCCTTGCACTACGCCATTTCTGCCTTGGAGCCAGCCAACTACACACGGACTGAAATTGAGAATATAACCTCTTTCCTTACACTGTATGGGTTGGGTATTTTGTTCCAGTGACAGGAAAGTGAACAAGTAGTCACTTAGCCTCAGGACACTGGACTAAGGATTGGCAAACATGGTGGCCTCAGAGGTTTGACCCACCTGCAAATCTTATAAACAAGAGAACTCTGGTTTGCAATTCTCATCACAAGCAAGAAGTTAGCCATGGCGGGATAGGGCTGCTCCCAAAGTTTGAAGAGGTCAAGGATTGAGCTACTGTGGGCAACATTCAAGGGAGAACCAGTGTAGCTGAAATTTGGATCCAACCCAAGAGGGCTGCCTGAAAGGGACAGCTGACCTCAGCAAGAAGTGCACTGTAGCTCACAAAGGTGGTTGCTAAAGCCCATGCACAACCACCACAGGATATGGTGAGGTCTATGCAGTGGAGTCCACGGGTGCAAGATGCCGGGCCAAGGCAAGATACAAACAGCCCATTAATAAGCCCCAGAGGGAGGGACAGCTCCTGGCATCTGTCAGAACCAGAAAACAGGACATCAGCTCACCCTACCTCCTCAAAGCTTTTGCACCTCCCCTTGACTTATCCACTTCAACACTGTATGGGTCAGAAATGTGTGCTGGAAAGACTTACAAAGAGGAGGGAAGATGAGGAGAGAAGAGAGGAGGGCAGCCCCCCGACCCCACTGAGCTGGTCCAGACTTCAACTGAGGAAGGGAGGGGTCCTGACATTAAAGGGAACACACATTTAATATTTACACTGGGTGGGTTATATTAATTAGTGATTATTGAGCCTTTATTATTTGGCAGGGATCAGAAGTCTTGAGATTTGCTATACATTTCCTTCATGGAAACAACTGGCCCATGGAGAAAAATTAAAGGTATAGGTGACTATTGCTTATTCCTTATTTATATTCCTGAGTCCTACACTTATTTTTCTTCAAGGAATTAAACCCTTATTCACTCTCCCTTCCAATGTGTTCAATAAATACAAATGGGCCTCACAACCAGCAGTTTACACTAGTTACAGTGAAACTTGCTGAGCCAAGAAGGTCAATGTGTCTTCTATTTCCTCTCAAGAACATACCTGATGCTCACTGGAATAGCATCTGAATGATCCATCACATATCAAATTACAGACTTCTTAAATCAACAAAAAGTGCTCTTCAAGGTTCAGATTTTAGTGTGGAAGACTGTCTCCTTCAGCAACACTGACATACATAAATGATTGTTCATTGTTGTTTAAAAACACACAATTACGAGAAAATGAGCATGTTCTTCTCCTTCAGGACTCCCCACCTCACTTCCAATGTGGATGAAATAAAGAAAGGGTGTAGGTAGTTAAGAGGGCACAGGGCTCCATTAGGTTTGCAGCCCTTAGGTACCATTTTTCTCCAGCAAAGCCCCACGCCTGGCAGTTCTCCTGGACTTGAGTCAGGACCAGCAAAGCGGCCTCTTACTAGAGGGTAGATGGCAGAGAAGGACATGCAGGCCTTGCAGAGGACATCTGATTTTGGAGGTTAGTCCTGACCCTGCTAGAAGGGATATAGCTCAGCATCATAAGTTCCTCCCTGGCAAGGGCAAGGTCCAGAGCTCGGTTCCCAGTACTGACCCTGCTAGATTCAGGAAAAATCTCAGAGAGCTGACCACTGCCAGCCATTTCCCTAGAGCATTGTGACTGTTATGTTAAATTATGTCACAGTTGAAGGTATTGTGTAGGTCCTAGGGCAACTTCACCAGGATCATCTGCAAATTTGCCAAAGTACAAATTCTGGTATACTGGTTCCTTCTCTTCTTTTAGACTTTCATATCTGAGTTCAAATATAAGGATCCTACAAAAACAAGTCCGAGAACCACATGACGTGAGGGCTGAGGACTTAAAGGTCATGTAGTTTTACCAGGTCTCAATCTCTTCCTATTCCCATGAAAGGTGAGGCTTACAAAACCTTCACATGCTCTGCTGTCTAAGCCCAAGTTCTCTGCAATCTCTCCTACCCCTCCCACAGAAGAATTGAGAGTAGAAATGACATGAGAAAAGGAATAACCAACCCCACCTTCATACACTATACACATCCCTCACTTGATAAAGAAACAGTTGAATTACACCTCCCAACAAACCTTACTAATCAAGTGTGCCACCAAAACATATTTTAGGATTATTGATTACTACCTGTTCTTTGTAATAATAGGGAAACTGAGGTCCTAATGGACTCAGTGGCTTGCCAGGGTGATAACCCAAAATTGCAGCATCACGTGTGATTTGTGTTTAGTGTCACCTCCAGGTAAACTTAGTACTTACTTGTAGCAGCTCCTTGTCTTCCATCCGTCCTAGAGTCTTTCAAAGTCTCCCTCTCAAGATTTTGCCTTCCAACCCACACTGCCAGGCCCTTGGAACACGGGAGGAAGGTATCTGGAGGGAAGTGATCACACTGAGATGCTACTGGGCCTTCCCAGGAGTCATCGGGGAGCAGTGAAAGTGTGTATTTACCCCATGGATCTCAGTGCAGGTCCCCAGGACAACCACATCAGTATCGTGTAGGAAACTGTACACATGCAAGGTCTAGGTGTTATGGCTTAATCTGGAAATTCTCCCTAAATTTCATGTGCTAAAGGCTTGCTTGCTAGCTAATGAGCGTGGGGAAAGTGATTAGACATGAGGGCTTTAACTTTGCCAGCACATGAATCCTCTGATGAGCTTTTAATTTGGGGGCATTCCTGAGTGGCAATGGAAACAGGAGGTGGGGCCTGGCTGAAGGGAGTGAGTCTTGGGGACATGACTGTGCGAACTCCATCTGTTCCCTGACACCCTCCTCTGACGCTCTTGCTCTATCTGCCTGCTGGCCACATGAGGTGAGCAGTCCCCTCCATCACTGCTTTCTGCCATAACGTTCTCTGCCTCACCTCAGGAGGTTACAATGGCCAGAGTGGCTGCACTGTGCAGGGAAATGGGAAGGGAGACCCCTAACAATGGGAATAGCTGATGTGCACTACTTCGGCCAGGTGATCAAGGTCCACATTGAGTCCTAAACTACATGGATGCTCTGTGTGCTCGCTATGACATGGTAAGAGTGGTATTTCACCTCTACAGTCATCCTCGGGAAGGAGGATGTAACTGCATTCTAATCCTGAGAAAAACACTAGACAAGTTCCAAATGAGGTACATTCTACAAAACACCTCCCCAGTACGCCTCAAAGCTGTCAAGATCATCAAGAACAAGGAAAGCCTGAGAAGCTGCCACTGCCTATGGAGAAAAATGTGATATGATATTTTTCATGGGATCCCCGAATAAAGAAGTCATACTAGGTAAAAACTAAGGAAACTGGAAGGAAGTGTGAGCTTTAGTTAATAATAACAGTGTATCAGTATTAACTGCAGTGTACCACAGTAATAATATATGAAGCCTCTGACAGGAAACACTGAGTGGGATAGACAGAAAATCTCATTGTCTTCCCAATTTTTCTATAAATCTAAAACTATTCTAAAACAAAAAGTTTCTAAAGCCAGGAATGGTGGTGCATGCTGGTCATCTCAGCAGTCAGGAGGCTGAAACAGGAGGACCGCAGTGAGTTCGATGCCAGTCCAGGCTACATACCGAGACTATGTACTCTGGACTACATGGTGAGACCTTGTCTGAGAGAAACCAATAATAATGATGATGGTGATAGTAATAATAATGTGTCTTTAAATATACACATACTTTATGAAGAGTTAAGTATAACTCTTAAGTTCACTTCCTGTGTTATTTTCTGAATAGACCTATACATACAGAGATTCTAACACTACTCCCTATTAGACTACTCTGAAATTAACTCATTTTGCCTGTTGTCTACATCCAAAGCTTCTGAGACTTTTTTGCAGCTCTGAAAGTTTCTTTTCCCTTTCTTGTCTGCACAAATCAGTGGCCCTTAAGGACCTGGCCCCTGGCAATGAAATGCTGACCCTTCCCTAGCCAGCAAAATAGCTGGCATCTCCCCAAAGGAGAGGAGATGGGATTGCTGCTGACCTCTTGGGGCCTTTCTGGGAAGTGGCAGGAGCTGTCCCTTCTGGGTACTCACAGCCTCTGTGCAGTGGGTTCCCGTTGGGGTTCTGCTGGGGAAGCCAACTGGGGCCAAATTCCAGCTGCCTCTTGCTCCCTTAGCCCAGCACTGGCAGCTGTACAAGTCCACCGGGGACACAGGGGGACATGTAGGTTCCTACTAATGACGTATAAAAGTAACAGTGCTGGGGAACGGGTCATTATACTATAATAAAACTTACAGGAAGACACCACTGAATCACAAATCTCTAGATCAAAAAATAAGATCAAATTTCAGTGGCTAGGTGTGGGGCTTTGGGAAAAAGCAAGCACAAGGAGGGGCTTGGAGGTGTATTTCCTGTTGACTTTGGTTTACATTTAGCCCTGGGGGCCTTTGTGGGCACTGGGCCATCACTAATGGTTGTAGTGATCCATTCACACATCCACTGCATGTGTTTCAACGATTAGCTTTCTGGAGGCGGGGCTTGGGTAACTTGATTTCCAGAAGGCAGCTGGAATAACAAAGAGTGAAGAAATGATGTCTTAGTCCATTCGTGCCACTCTAACAAGATGCCACAGGCCAAGTAATTTATAAAGAAAAGAAACCTATTTCCTCATAGTTCTGAAGGCTGAGAAGTCCAAGACAGAAGGGAAAGCATTTCAGGAGCCTTCCCGCAGCCTCATTCTATGTGGAAGGCAAAAAGGCAAAGGAGCAAGGGGCATGAATGATGAACTCGCTATTACAAAGCCCTGATCCCACCCATGGGCAGGGAAGTCCTTGTGGCCCAGTCACCCTTGCGCATCCCACCCCAAGCGCTGCTATAGCACAAGATCAGTCAGACAGTGACAACTTTCAACATGCATGTTAGCAGAGACACTGAGACGGTAACAACACACACCTCCACGCATCTTCACACGTACACATTCATGAAGGGAAACATGGAAGTGTGTACCAAAGGCTTTACACATATTATATGTTCAAAAATAAGCATCTTGAAACCATGAGGAGCTAATTCATTATATACACCAACATAACAATACAACTGTCCACTGAAGCCTCACCAAAAGATTTTATGTATGTATATATGCAAATATACACAATCCCACTATATATCCATATATGTATATACCTATATATCCCATTATATATGCATATACATTTGTGTATATATATATATTCTATGAAATGGGTAAAAATCATTATCTATAATATTCAATTATAATGCTAATTCTTGAAAATAATTCATTCCAAAATTAATTAACCATCTTACATAAAGGCAAGAAACTAGATTATAGAAATATGTACAACACCTGCTTCTTTACACTTGCGAACATTTTCTATACTCATATTTCTACATGAGCACTTGTTACTTTCAGAAATAAGAGAACAACTCATAAATTTGTATCTTTTTCTTAATATCCAATCAAGAAAGATGGAGAGTGGATGCAAGTTCTAATTCTGACAAGTTGTTGGCTGACTTTAGTCAAGCAGAATTTGAAGTCTTTATTTTTGAAGAGGTCTGAACCCAAGCAAGTAAATCCCACACTTCCCTAATCCCATGAGAACATACACATCCACACACGGCAGCTCCCGAAAACCTTATCCCTGAGCACCTATCTTTGAAAGTTCAATGGATTGTTTCCTTAGTACTACTTATCTCTTCGCCACACTTTTTTTAACATAAAAACTAAGTAACAATAAAATTAGTTACCAGCTACTCTTCCCCTCCCCACCCCGCACAAAGAATCCTTATTGATTGCAAGGTCAAGTGAAGGGGAATTCAACCCCAAGGTCGGCATCCACAGACCTGCTCAACGCTGCACTCCACGAACTACGAACTACTCTTAGGAGCCCTGCGGTTCTCACAAAAAAAATTAATTTGAAAAGACGGCCTATACTAAAATGATATACCCTTTGTACAATGCTTTTTAAACCGATATTTGTCACTGTTTATCAGAGAGATATTTTATTCTACCCAATTAATAAAAGGTGAGAATCATTCTGACTTGCCTGCTATATAAAATGTGAGCATGCAGCAGCTATCAAGTGCTTTTTGAAATAGATGAAGACATAAAGAAGGGATTGAAAACAGGCAAGAGGATGTTATAGGGGAAAGAACCTTCTGACTGACAGTCAGCATCTCAGGCTCCTGTTCTCAGACTGTTTTTAACCAGCCAGCCAACCATAGAGAAACCAATTCATCTTGTTGCATCTCAGGGTCCCCATCTGCAAAATTAAGGGATTATATAACAAAATAATCTTCAATGATTCTTCTACTTATAAATTCTACTTCCAAGAAGTTTTTGAGGAAATTGATGTTTTTTTAAAGAAAAAAATTTCATTAGCATTCACATTCTACACCAAAGATGACCAAACTCTGGGCACTGAAGAGCCACTCATCTTTAACAGATCTACCACCTTCCGATTAAAAACCAGGCCAAGAAAAAAAAAACCTGAGACAATTTCTAGCGAGACATTTCTACAACTTTCTCATCGTGTAGACCATGCTCTAAAAGCACTCTCAGGACTGCGAGGGGCAGAACCTGCACCTGGAAACGCAGTTTTTGTGCCATGATTTTGATGCCAAGTGCTCTTTGGGGCAGAGCATTAACACTCAGTGATATCAAATATAACCTGGCCCTCACCTGAATTCTGTCCCTAGAAAACCTGAAAGTCCAGTGGTTCCACCCTGCTCGCACCCTAGGATCACAACCAGAGCTTTTAAATCATACGTACGTCCAGGTCCCACTCCACACCAATGACAGCACAACCTGGGGGAGTCGGTAAAAGACATTTTTTAATTCCTCTGAGTAATTCTAATGTGCTGCCAGTGAAAAACCACTGAGTTAAATAACAAGACATATAAAGAAAAGGAAGGAATGAGAACTGTTAAAAAAAATTAAAAAACAAAAAAGAATGACAGACTTCACTTAGCATGCAGGTGCCTGGCGTTGTGCTTGCCGGTTTGTGCTGGCCTGTGCTCAACACAGGAAAATACACCCTTAACCACAGGAACTCGTAGGACAGTAAAAATAAAGAGTTTAAGAAAAAATGACTGCCTGTCATTTTCTGAGGAAAATGGGAACTTCTGAAAATTGGGTCAGAAACAGGTTGAGTCCTAGGTAGTTAACTGTCAAGATGGGGCTTTGGGCTGGGGATGTGGCTCAAGGGTAGAGCCCTTCCTTGCATGCACCAGGCCCTGGGTTTGATCCCCAGCACCACCAAGAAAAGGACATGGCTTTCCTGTTTTACGCCCTCTGTTTTACACATTAACCACCCACAGCTGCCCCTTGCCTCTGAGTTAATCCTTCTGGTCTCCCTCTATGGTGATTTCTACTCTGCCTATGTGCATTCTTGTGTTAACCCCGATCTGTACAAAACTACCTGCTCCCCAAAGCAACAGCATCCGGCTCACATGCCCAGGAAACACCTGACCAACCCTTTCTGCCCAATTCCACAGCTGCAGTTTTACCCAATACCCTTCCTTGGGACTGGTAAAAGAAGCAACGAAAACAAAAGCAATCCCCTCGGACCTGGACAGGTCTTTCTCTGGCTTTTTCATGGAGCTAGCCATCACACAAGCCTGGGTGAGCCTTCTTCAGAATTTCGTTCCCCAATCTACCACTTAGACCTTTGGGTCCAGTATAATAAAACCTGGATTCCAACCTACTAGCCCATCCTACCAAGTCACCTTCCTGTTTCCTCTCCAGCCAAGCCAATGTGTGATCAGTCTCCTGAACATGGGCATTCCCACACTCACATAAGTGAAAACCTGTTGCTGTGTTTCTCCTGTAACTAACGGCCACTAGCAACAATTGGTCTATCATTCTCATTAGGTGCCCAATAAACCTGCCAGCGCTTGTCTGTTCACAATCATGGTGGAGGACAGACAGCTTCTGCACTGGTATCTGTCACTATGAAACTGCTGCAGGAATCACTGGTGCTGCCCACAAATACCTCCCACCTGGGACTGAATTCCTGGGCCTCCTTTTCCTAACATTCCAGTGCCATAGTGTCTGCTTGTGCCACTTTCGTTTAACCTGGTGCCATCTCGCCACCCCTCCTCTAGGTGCTCACAGTGGCCAACTGAAGTTTCTGCTTTCTGTGTCAAGTCCTTTCTGATCCAGCAAGTTCAAGTTGCTCTACCAATCCTTCTTCGCCTTCAAAGTCCTGAATGTTTCTACATGCAACCAGTCATTTAAGGTGCTCTCATGTCCATTCTTGTATTTAGCTAATCTCCCGATCATAAACTCGCCATGCAGATCATCAACAACCCAGCGTATCTTCTGGCTGGCCCGGAGCTCTAGAGGGATGTCCTGCACCTTCCCAGTGCTGAGTCCCTGGATGAGCAGGCCCTGAACATTTCCTGTAAACTGTTTTGTTTCTCTTTGGCTGTGACTCCCCCACCCGGGACTATTCTAACTTGCTAGTACCCATGCTCCTTGGCTTATGATGGGGTTAAAACTTGATAAACCCATCAAAGGTGAAAATGCATTCAAGACATCTGACCGCCTCAAGATCCCAGTCAATGACAGAGATCACTGAAAGGTGTCAGGTGCTGCTGATCGGAGCTGTGCCCACCTCTGCTGCACAGCCTTAAGACAAAGGGTTGTGCTGTACATTGCTAGCCCAAAAAAAGATCAGCCTTCAAACTTCAAAGTGCAGTTTCTACTGAATGCCCATCATTTTGCACCGTGGTGAAGTTCAAAAATCATAAGTCAGTCACCATCAGCAATTGGTATGTCAGTATCTTTCTGTTGTCTAGGGTACGTATCCTATGGAACAGATTGTTTTCCCATTTGCTTTTTGTCCAGCCTCCTTCTTTTAACTTCCCTGTCACTTCAGTCCTTCCCAGTGATGGAACTGGCTGCCTAGATCATAGTCGGGTAGATACATTCAGACATTCTTCGTTTCCGTAAAACAAAGAGGTACACTGGACAAGAACCCCAGCCCATTCTTTCTTCTTGATGAGATGAGAGACAAGTCATGTAAAATGATGCTAAAAATGAAGCCATTAACAAAGCAAGAGAAAAAGTTTTAATAAATGTATAATCATCTAATGGTGACTTTATCTAGTCTCGGGTTGTTTCTACTTGCCCAATCAGCCAATTCTGTTAATGTGCTGAAAAAAGAGCTAGAAAAACTTTGGTTTCTTTCAGTTGCCCCTGCAAGTATTTACCACCATGGATAGGGGACATTTCCCTAAATATAGACCATCTAAACCACTCGTCTCTAACCACTGTGAGCATCACAGACTTCTACAGAGGGAAGTCGGTGGTGGAAAGCAATGATAAATCAACTCTTCTAGTACTTGTGCAGAAACCAAACTAAGAATCTACCACAAACTGCTTACCCTTTTAGATAACACAGAGAGATTATGTGCAGGGTCACAACCCATCCATGACGAATTGGCCCCCGGTGACCCTGAAACTGTTACCCATTCTTGGCATATAGCACCTTGTTTGGGAACAGAAAAGTTCAAACAACACAACTTAACTTCAAACAAAATGTCAAAGTTATTCATTATCACAGACCAACCGTTTGTTCCTCTCTTACCACCAATTTCATTGTTTTCTGCAAGATGTTATATTTCCTAGAATAGCACAATTCAGCATAGTCAAAGCATGTATTTGAAAAGTAGAGCAATAAATAAAAATTTACCTTTCTCTATCTCTGTTTGCAAGTAAATTTTACCAGCTAGCAGAATGGATTTGATCCAAATTCATTGCAAAACTGACCATGATCTCCCCAAAGCCTTCTCTAATTTCCTGATGGCAATATTCCTTACAATAAACCTGCTTAATCAACTTATTCAAACTCTACAAATAACTTATTAGACATCTACTTTATGCAAAATATCTTGTCCCAATCTGTTTGCCTCTTATTTTACAAAATTTTTTATGTTACTATGGTGGTGAATATCTTAGGTATGTTTATTTAGTTCAAAGCCATTTGACACCGTAGCATTACTGAAATTCACAATCCAAAAGTGAAACTCACCCATCAAAACTGACCGAGACCGAGGAATCATTTTTCCAGCTAGAATCTCCAACAGAACAATCATTTGCCAACAGAAGAAACGAGAGCTTTTTTGAAACTCAGATTCTGTATGTCAGTTCTGACCATGACTACAACAAGCATTCCTCCAATCAGTGGAAAAGAGTCCACAGCTCCAACTTCCACCAAGATTTGTGGAGCGAGGCAACAACCCTAGCTGTCCTGCGTCATAGGGTTGCCCGCCAGAAGGCTACCTGACTCCACCAGTGACCTCCTTTAACTTGTTCAAGGGTGAAAGCTGCCAGTTGCCTCCCAGCAGCTGACTTCAAGCACAGACTCTGGCAAAGGAACATATGCTTTATTAATGGGCTTTTAGCTTCTGTAAAAATGAGTGAGGGCTGTTCCAGAGCATTAGTGTTGAGAGAGATGAGACAAGAATATGTTAAGTTTGAAGATGATTGTAACAAAGGACCAGACTGGGTTCTCTACACATCAGAAATGTATTGTCTCATGGATCTGGGAGCCAGAATCCCAAATCAAGATGTTATCAGGGTGGTTCCTTCTGAGGGCTCTGCTCAAAAACCCGCCTGCATCCCTCCTTAACTTGTGATAGTTTACCGGCCATCTGTGGTATCCCTTGGTTTAGGAAGCATCATTCCACGTTCTGCCTTCATCTTCACTAGACTCTCTCTGAGTGTGCATGCATGTGTGTGTGTGTTCAAACCCCTCCCCCTTTTTTTAAGGACACCAACACCAGTCCTATTGAATTAAGGCCAACCCCAATGACTTCATTGCAACTCTCTTACTTCTATCAAGACCCTATCTCCAAAGAAGCCCACATCCTGAAGCACTGAAGTTTAGGGCTTTAGTATATCATTTTTGAGAGAAACACAGTTCAGTCTATAATGGAAAGACATTTAAGATCCTGGAGAAAAGTGAGGTTTAATAATGCAAGAGAAGAGACAACAGACATGAGTCACAAATGACTGAGGATTTTTTTAATGATAGAAAGAAAAGGCCTATTTCTAAAGCTTTGCAATTTCTCTGCTTTACCAACACTCAGATTTTATCTGCATAACCCCTCTGTCGAGCACTCCTTTAGCATTTAGGAATACGTTAAGTCTGGACATCTGGTCAGATTTAATGTTTGATAGTTGACTTGTTAGTCTGGATTTTCCAGCCAACAGAACTCAGTTTTGAATAGCTCCCTGGCACATGGGATTTCATGAACCCTTTTGTCTTTCTGGCCACACTGTATGTAAAGTGTCCCCCAAAGCCTCTGTCATAAATTTTCCTAAAAATAGATCATGTTTTTGACTTTGATGATAATGTCAGTAAGTGGCTGAATCTGCCATATATTTTGCCGAATATTTTGCCTTAAAAATTCAAATAAAGGAATCTTAGACTAGTCCTCCCATCTCCTTCCCCTTCTCCTGCCACATATCTGAAGCCACGCAAAATGCAATTCACCCTCTCATAACATGATTCAAGAATTATTATAAAAGTTATTGGCAACAACCTTTTCTTTATTATTTTCTGGCACATTTGAGAGCACTGAGATTCAGACTGGTACACATGTTGGAAGGGTCACCCTTTCAAGACATCTGGGTGCTGTGTCACAGTGCCCAGGACAACTGAGACCCCTTCTGATATTGCATGCCCTGTTGTTCCAAATCTCTCTTCCTGCTTCAGTTTGATAAATCAACTGGTACAAAGCATGGTTGCCCATTGTACTGCCCTGTTAAACACCCACATCCCTTGATTTTCCACAAAGACTTCCATGTAACATTTGTTACTAACAAAACCCAAATGAGGCGTTTGGGCGGGAGGTGGGAAGGCTGAGCCGGGCACTTCATTAGAAACACTTGCCTTCCTTTTCAGAGCAGCCTCCTGAGAAAGGCAGGGGAGTTTGGGTGTAGAAAAAGAAAATACTAGTCAACAAATTAATTATTTAAACACATTCTAACCCCAGGAAATTTCTTACACCCTGTAGTTATTTGTCAGGTGGGTTTTTTTTAAATTACAAAACACTTGCTCATTTTATAACTTCAGACAATACAGTATAAAATTTTAAAAGCACAATGTAAAAAGTCAGAGTCTCCTTCACTTTTAGTACTTCCTCCCCAAGCTAATCACTGTTCAAAAGTAAATTATCTAAACATCGATATTTAGGCATGATGGATACAGGCCCTTATTCAAAAAATAGGATCCATTTGGCATTTGACCTATAATTTGTCACTCCCTGGCTTTTTTTTAAAGAATAGTTTTATTTTTTCACCAGTGGGTTATAACAACCAAGGTGTAACTCTATGGACATGGGCAGCCAGCCTGCCACAAGGAAGTCCAGCTGATTCTCGATTGCCGGACGACATTTTCAACAAGTTATCCCAGGAAAGGTGGAAACTTTAGAACAAAGCTGGATGAAGAGTATTTCCTGTGCTGTGGACAAAGGTGGGAGATTTCATTACTTCCAAGTGCCCAATTTTTCTACTAAGAGAGGATAAATGCTTTCAATTACATGAATTCCCATCAGGCGGACAACAATAGGCATGGGTACAATTCCATAGCTTTTGAGCAATAAAAAGTATATCACAGGATGGAGAACAGCACAAAGAGAAACAGTTCTGCCTCCATAATAAGTCTCTATCTGCAAAATGCTGCTGAAGCACATTAACTGGAAATTTTAAGCAAATAAGTTGTACACTACTTCTGAGTGATTTACAATACTTCTGCAGAAAACTCTAGTATAATCTGTGCATATCTAGGGTATTTACTGATGTAGGGCTTCCTTCATATTTCTACTGGGTTTTGTAGGGATTTTTTTTTCTTTTTGCCTTGCTTTTCTCTTCAAACATTTTTATCTCTAATCTGAATATTTTTGCTTCCTTATAGTTTTTTGCTCAGGAACAGCTGAAATAGTAAAAATAATCATCTCCAAGTCTAATTTGAGGGGAAGAGAGATTTCTGTCAAAAACTCTTCATCTGTCTAAACTCTTTGCATCCCAATATGAAAGATTCTTTGAAAACAAGAAACTTGGTTAGATTTATAACCAAAAAAACTACACACAAAATTATCTATATTAGAATTAATTCTATCGGGCACTTTTGCTTAAAATTCTGAATATTGGTATGGTGTTTAAGATTGCAGCTTGTTGGCTTGAGAGCCATGTAGGGGTCAGTGAAGCACATTTCTGGGTGAGCTATGGAGGTGTGACACTGGGCACTACCTGCTCCTTGGCTCCTCCCTCTCTGGCACTGTTGCCCTGCTGCGCTTCCAGACTGCCGTGAACTAAGCAGGTGTGCCCTGCCGTGCCTCTTCATCATGATGTTCCCGCCTTGGTGCCAGCCAGCCATGGACTGAATATCCTGACACCATGAGCCAAATTAGACCTCTCTTCTTTTAAATTGTAAGTGTTTGATACTTGTATCTCAGTGATGAGAATGTTAAGTAATACAGTTGGTTTAATTCTCCTTTGCTTTGTTCATATGAACCCAATGACATACCACCTCTTGGAAATAAGTGGGCAATTTTAGGATTAGTCTTCACATTTTAATTTTAATTTTTACCAGTTATATTTAGCAATTATATTTAATTATAGTCACATTAAATTAGATATTAGTTACAGCTATACATCAATTATATTTAATAAATGGAGTATAGTTGAAATTTTATCTGGCTTTATTAGTCATGACTATATTTTTAATTCTGTATAACAAATATGTCAAGAGTGTTTTACCCTGATTTAATAAATATTTATAATGAAATCTCTTGCAAGAAAAATAGTTTTTCAATTTTAATTTCATTAACATTCTAAATTCAGCTCTGAGAAACCTGTGACAAGCATTGCATAGTATTTTTTATTTATAAATGAAAAATTAAGAGCATGTAATGCTCAAGTGAATTGTTCAGCTCTACAAGAATGTCACCACATATCAGCAGCATCAGCTGTAGAGATAAAGAATTTCCTTTTGTGTTACTAATCCTGCCCCTGTCTCCCACGTCTCTGTTCCTTCTGTTCCATTCACTCGCTCCAGGCTGACGTAACCTGAGCCTCTTCGGAGCTTTCATTGAGAGCTTTTCCGCAAGCTCCCGTGTCATCTCACCTTACCACAACCCCCATTTCTATTATTCAAAAATCTTTAAATCTCATCTTCCTGGAAGTTTATCGATTGACAGGGATGTAGAAATAAATATCCAACCCTTGAATCGTTATTTTTACATGGACATTTCATAGAAACTGCACTGTCTAGCCTAACCTACCTTCCCTCCCCTGCTTCCTCCCTCTCTAGGTCACCCTCATTCAGTCACATTTCGCCAAGAAATTCATCACCCATTCAGTTACCAACCCCATCAATTATGGATCCTAAATGCTCTTCACAATTCCACTGGTCACCATTTCAACTGCTACCATGACAGCCCATAGAAGAAATAAACACTGAGTCCATGTAACAGTGCTTGTGAAGGACTATATACTGATGGAATTATTATTATGTAAGTGCTATTAAACAAATCAAGGGCCGGGGATATAGCTCAGTGGAATAAGTGCCTGCCTGGCAAGCACAGAGTCCTGAGTTCAATCCCCAGTACCGCAAAAACAAACAAACAAATAAACAAATCAACATGCCTGCTCAAGCTATTCGGGATTGTCCATTCAAACTCGAGGAAAGTCCACTCAAAGTTGTCTCTTCTGACAGCAGTAAACCACAGTTCAGTCTCTCTCAGAAAAACTTCTAACCACATCATAAATAATTTGTGACAATAGTACCAAAGTAATCTGTCTTCCGTTTTCTATAACAAGGTAGTGTCTTATTTACTTTTCTCATTGCTGAGACAAAACACTCAACATCCAGTATTAAAGGGGGCAGGTTTACTTTGGCTCACAGTTTATAGAAGTTTCAGTTCATAGTCGGTGGCATGGCAGTGGGGCATCACAGAACTTCACGGCAGAACAGGCTGGAGGCAACAAGCTGCAGACCACTAAAGCCAGCTGCCCTTTCCTTTTATCCTACCCGAAACATCAGCCTTTTGTGTGGTACCACCCACATCCAGGTTGGCCTTCCCATTACCCCCCCTAACCTACTTTAAGCCAGTCAGCGGAGGATAAATAGGACCACACATGCTTAATCCAAGAGCCCCATCTATGAGTGTATGAGGCCTTTAGGGGGGGCATCTAGATACAGGCCACCATAACGGAATGTGCTACTTGCGTGGCAGTTACACTAAAGTACACAGAAAAGTCAATCCCACTTTATTTGAAAGCATAAATTTATTCATCTAGTAGGTAATAAAATTTGCAATAGCAAGGATCCTGCTGTGTGCCCACTGCATCCATAGCGGTAAATACCATGCACAGCAGTAAGAAGAGCTCAGGGAGCACTTGTTGACTGTGTGCACAATTCTGCCATCTCTCAAGTGTAGAGTATAATTGTGATACAAAATGCAAAAGATCAGTCATATTCCTGAGTCAAGACAATCATTTAAATCACAAATTATTTCTCAATATGAATTCAAAGGCTATGAAAAAGTCAACGAATACTGAAAACAGCTTTAAGTTTTCTGAACTATTTTTCTAGTCAGTAAAAGTCTGGTGGTAAGGCAAGTTATGATCTACATGCTCAAAATCTGCTTCTCTCACAGTGTACACTGCTGATGCTGACACAAACGTACAACTTAACTGATTCCCAAATAAAATCTTGTCTCTTTGTACCATCTCCAGCATCACAAGATCTTGAGTAGTCTAATGTGATAGGTCCAGGGATGAACACACAACTTCTTTGACTTCATCAGTTTGAATCACTAATATCACATAATTTTAGGAGTATTTTCCCCCGTTCGCTTATTAATATGAACAAGAAAACTTTTTTCTGGAGGCTGATGAAAACAACTTTTTGACAGTGGGATGACCCAGCCTCAGGATAAAACAGACATATGGCAAATGGCAGGACAAAAAGTTGGAAAGAACCCAGGTCTTTGATAAAATTATTAAACTAATGATTCAGCCAACTCTGGATTTTAGCCCATCATCCCACAGCTGGAATCTCCGCCTTTTTAAGATTGATTTTTAAATTTTCAAACTAGTTTGAGTTTTTTGCTCAAATGCATCCTATCTGATAATTCCCTTATAAAAGATATTTTCTTGAAAAAAGAACTGACACAGCTTTGGGAGACTATCCAAAATCAGTCTTAATGTTATTGAGAGGATGGATTTCCCATTTAAAGATAAACTTGGCCTTACTTTTTATTCATACTGAAAGATCTATTCCCAGAAAAGTAGCAGTGAATGCAGAGCAAAAAATGAGTTTATCCAATTTTCTTACTCAAAAAATGCTCATTCCATCAGGTCATGTTGAGGTGTCTTATAAATTATTTCATTTGAAACCCACAAAAGCTCTATGAAGTACTATTAATCACATTTTTAAAAGGAAACTGAACTCAAAGAGATTAAGTGATGCTTAACTAGCCTCACAAAATCCCCGAGAATCAAGACTGTGTCATAAAACTGCCTAACTTCAAAACCTGAGCTCTCTCTGCAGCCCTCTGTTGCCTTCCGGAATTGAACTTGGCAGATATTCGGATCCAGTACCCAAAACCAGTAAAATGGAGATTAAAGTGGCACAAATGACATGTATACACCACTATAAACTGTTAGAGACATTTTAGAAATAATACATAGTAAGAATATGCACAAACACACATACCTATCTGTCAGTCATCTATCAGTCTATGCATTTTCTGAGATAGAGCAATCTTACTCTAGGAATTTATCCTTAGGCGCTTTTTCGACAGAGGTAAAATGTATGTAGATGTTTTATAGGGCAGCAAAGGTTAATTATCTTTGATGAAAAACATTACAAATTCTAACATTCATGGGCTGGTTGAGTGAGGGCACAAAAAATAATAGAATATTATGAGTACATATTATGTAATTATATTGCATTAAAACTATTGCAAATGGTGTGTAATATGACTGTAGGTCAGAAAACAACATAAATCATATGTATTCTATTTAAAATTATTTTTAAAAGTAAATAATATGAGAGTAGGATTTTGTATCAGTTTTTAGCTTTAATTTTTTAGTCCTGTTAAAATTAAATTTCTTATTTTAATATAAGGTCTACTACTCCTAATGGACATAAACTAGGTAGGTGTAGCTGAGGCTTATTTGTAGGGTCCTGACAAATACATCAAGATGCATTGGCTTTGGAGTATTTTTCTTTGCTTGTAGGATACAAGTAAAAAAGTCAAATTACAGTCAAATTTATTCCAACAAATTTAACATCTAAAAACATTAATTAAAAGGGGATTTTCTCCCAAAATAGAGCTATAGGAAAACTGCCCATGAGTTATATAAATGTGAACAAAACCATAACAAAATATTATATGGCATTAATTTCTTTTTAATTTCCCTCCTCACCATAATCTCACAAGGGAGGGGGATTGCTTGTGGTCGGAGTCAAAATAAGACAGATTAAGCATCATAATAAGTTGGACACAAAGCCAGCTGTTTTAAATGGTATTAGAAGACCATCACAATTGTTCCTTATTCAAAGATAAAGGGCAAATTTCCTTAGATTCCCAGAGTATCATAGGTTGAATGTCCCTGTTCTGAAATGCTGAGGCCCAGAAATGTTCTGGATTTTGTTCTTTTCTTTGCAGATCTGGAGTATTTACATATGCTTAATGAGATATCTTGGGGACACAACCCAAACCTAAACACAAAATTCATGTATATTTCATACACATCTCAGATCCATAGCCTGCAGATAATTTTATACAATATTTTTAGTGTACCTGTTTTGACTGCAACACATCATATGAGGTCAGATGTAGACTTTTCCACTGATAGCACTCAAAGTTTCAAATTAATGGAGTATTTTGAATTTCAGATTTTCAGATTAGGAATGCTTAACCTGTAGATCTTTGTTAATAAATGAACTTGATCAGATCTTTTCTTCTAAGAAGCCAGGCTTGGAGAAATACTCTGGAAAGGTAGATTACAAGCCCAGATTATCCAATGAAGTCTTGGTGAAGCTATTTATGATTTTGGCATTAAAATCTACCCATATGTGTAAGATAATATCAAGGTAATAAAATGTCCAGAAGCTATAGGATTGATAGGCAAATTGGTAGGCAACAGCCATTCATTAAAGAACAGGTTTCCAACTATCAGGAAAGTGAATTAAAATATGGAGAACTACAGTCTTTCCACAGGTTCCAGGAGCTCCTCGGATTATTCTGGTGTTAACTACATCAGTGACCAACCCAGAGTGCTAAGACCCAAGGTGCTTTGACAAAGAGGAAGACAAAGTCACACGAAAGTGGTAAGAACAAGACTTAATTATTATCTTTTGTAGAAAGAATTTCAGACTTAAAGGAAATGTTACAAAAATAGCACAAAATATTCTCATATATATTTATATGGATTCCTTAAATATCAACATTTTAAAAATACCAACATTTTATCAAATTTACTTTATCATCCTTTCACCTTTCTATCCATCTATAGATCTATTATCTTTCACAGATAGATGATAGATAGATAAATAGACGAGGAAGACAGACAGATACAAAAATAGATTCTGTTTTGCTTTTCTGGTATGTTTAAAAGAAAGTTGCACAAGTCTATATGGATTTCCAAAAATAAAGTCATATTTTTCTTGCTTAACTAAGGTATCAAAATGAAGAAATTCAGATAGGTACTCTACTATGTTCTAAGAGATAAACTTTACTCTGATTTTTCTAGTTGTCTGACTACTGCCTGTCTTTCGATTCCAAACGCAAACCCAGAGTACACTCACATTTATCCATCATGTCTCTACCCTTCTTCGATCTAGAATGTTTCTTGGCCTCAACCACTGTGAAGAAACTCTACAGTGATGGGCCAGGCTTTCTGTAGATGTCCCTCCATCTCAGACTTTCTGAAGCCTCCTTCCAGTGAAGGGTTGCAGGCAGGAACACTATAGAAATGTTTGTTATGTGAGGAAGCACAAGGTGTTGATTTGTACCACCAGTGGCAGCTGAAATCACCTGGATAAGGGGTCTGCCAGATCACTTCCTCTGTGGAAAGTGACTACTTTCCCTTTGCAACTAATAAATGCCTCATATGGAGGTACGTTAGACTCTGGTATTAATTTCTTCCCAATCTATTTGCTCTCACCAATGTTAGTGACATCTCTCTATCCATTGATAGATTCTTCAATGATGATTTTTCATTTGAACAGCTTTTGCTACACACACACACACACACACACACACACACACACGCACAACTTTCCTTCTCTCTGGTCACACAGTTGAAATGCAAGTGCCAGCCTCTTAAACCAGGGGTAGAAGTGGGGACTAAGACAACTAGTTATAGCCCATAGCACTGTGATTGCCAGTGAGACATGTCCTTTCCAGGGTCAAACGTCCCCTAAGAATGCTTCTCATTCATTTGGATGCATACAGGGCAGCACAGGGTTGTACCAGTAGACCTCTGAGTTGTACTATTGAGGATTCAAATGAACTTGGATGGGGAAAACCTGCCTTTATTCTTGCCAACTTTTAACTGGAATTTGGCATTCTTATCATTCATGAAGATAGGCAAAACTACAAAAGGGTTAGCAAGGGCTGTGGCTTTGTTACACACATTTCACATCACACATACACAGTGCAATGGCCTTGAGATTTACCTATCCCTAATGTGAAATAAAAGCCAAAATTTAGTTATTAAATCTGTTACTATGTCTTTTTTTTCCACAATTAGAAAAAAAGTCCTAGGAGGAAAAGTTTCAGAGACTCCTCCGGACTGCTAAAGAAGTCCAAGACATGAAATAGGGTGAGAGGGAGGGAGGGTTTCACAAAGTCACTACGTTTTAAGGAGTCTCCCAGAAAAGCAGGTGCACAGTATGGGCATTAGAATTTGTGTGACAGAGAAACCCTTATGAACTTGAATTGAGATTTATGAGGGCGTTTATTGAGCAGTTGCCCTAGCCTGGCTAACAGAAGAATGAAGCTGTAACTTTGTAAGTCGTAGGCGTGGGGAGATAATTGAACCCACGGGATTGAATGCGGTCATTAAGAAGAAAGGGAAGAAACAGAAGATGGGCCCCGAGTTAGGGGGTAACGGCTGTAGTCTTGCAAGGAAGGCAAAATGCTGTTACTGAAGCAGAGGGAAGAATGGTCTGAACAGAATAAAGAAATCCAAGAAGACATGGTCCAAGAGATCCTATATATCTGACATCAGATTTTCAATTCTCAGAAGTCTTAATACAGACTTAGTCATTATATGTAATCTCTGTTAAAAAGATAAGAAACAAAACCATTTCAGTAGATTTTCTCAACTCTATCTGTCATTTACAAAATGACACATATTGAAACTCTATTAGGCCAGGTTTCTTTATCTACTAAAAAAAAATCTCTACAAAATCTTTTAACTAAAAGAAGCAATGTGACCAAGTGCCTGCCAAGGAGCCCATGCACCTCCCGTCTTAGCTGTCACAAATAAGGCTAGCCCCGCCTGCTCCCCGATCTTCCCTCTCTACCCCACAGCCACTAGCAATCCATTTCACGTTCATTTGAAAGAACAGAAGAATATATTAAGAAAATGATAGTTTTACTTCAATCAAAAGTGTAGCATGAGAGACTTATTATACCAGCTACAGTGCAAATATTCTAGCTCTGAAGTAAAGTCATGATTAAAATTCAGACAGAACCTTGATAGTCTGTTTGGGAAACAGACTAATTGGAAATTACAGTGAAGGGAACCTGTATTTTTAAAACGTCAATCAAAAAGAATCAAGACACCAAACCATCAGGCGTGGGGATTGAGCACCAGACAGGTCTTGTGCTAGACACAGATATACACCAGTCCTCGGGAAACCAGGCTCGGAACCTCTCCACCCCTGTCCCCTACCTCACTCATCCCTGCCCTTGCTGACCACTAGTGCAGGGCTAAGAGGGAGAGGTGCTTCATGGTGTAAAAACCTGAGCTGGGCATGGCGGTGCACGCCCACAGCCACAGCACTATGGGAGGCTGAGGCAGGTTCGAGCCCAGCCTGGAAAACTTCGCGACTTAGTGAGACCTTCTCTCAATACTTTTTAAAAATAGTAATTTTAAGGCCTAGAGATGTAGCTCAGTGCAGTGGTTCTGGGTTAAATCTCCAGTGCCACAAAAACATTAAGTAATCTATTAATTAATTAAAAACATGAACTTTATACAGTTTACAGGTAAATAGTAACCTTGGGCATCTTAAGATCTTTCAATACTGGATGTGGAAATCTTACATGTAAAATCAATATGAAGTTCTGCAGCCACTCTCAAATCTTCAGAGGCAATGCCCAGTGGAAAGGGAAACATAGACTCATGTTGCCACCGCGTATGAAATAAAAACTGCTTCGCATCCACTTTGAGAAGTTTTATTGGGTGCCACTTGGAAGCACCACAGCTGAGGTGTGGACACCAGCAGATAAAGGTGTTGTGATAGCTGCTGCCTAACTGCGCCGCCTCTCTCCGCCCAGCATCCGACTGCTTTTCCTTTGTCCTATCTGAGCCGCGAACCATTCGGCAGGCGGGAGGCCGAGAGATTCTTTCCGTAATCAATAGCCATCTGCGAAGAATGTCAGCAGAGCCAAACAAAGACTGTGACCTATGCTACCGACGAATTTTCCAGAGACCTAAGACTCTTTCTATGAAAAATGCCAGAATGTGCGAAATCCTACCGACGCCTCCTTCTTACAGTTTCAGGAAGAAAGTGCTGCCACCTACAGGGAGTTTGTGGAACTAATATCTATATAGCTGAAATCTACTGGAGTTTAAACGGTCAGCAGCTAGAAAGGAAAAAAGCAGCAGCAGCATGCAAAGGAGAGGAGTGAAATATATAACAATACATATTTTAATAATAAAATATATAATAATAATATATAATTTAAAATATGTTTTAACTTCTTACACCCAATATAGTCTGTGTTTAACTGTCCAATATGGCAGTCACCAGCCACACGCTGTTACACACACAAAACACTGCTAGTGTGGCTGAGGAAGTCTCTTAAATTCCTACATTTAACAGTTTAGTTAGCTTGGATGACTTTTTAAGCAAGTGATGCTTCTATGCTTCAATTTTATAAGTGAAGTGTGAATTCAAACCACGGTCAAGACAATATTTGGACTTTTTCGAGCAGACTGTATTCCCTTGATGAATTTGGTCTTGGAATTATTGATCCATAAACAAAGGACTTGGCTAGCGTCTTTAACTTTCAGGATTGTAGTCAGAACAGCGTTATCAGTAAACCATTTGCTTACTATGTCTTGCTTTGAAACCCAAAGCAAAATCTTGATTATTAACACAACACAGAATTTTAAGATGTTGCCCAGTTTTGTACTATTTAATTGCCATGAACAGCCACCAAATGTTTCAAGTGCTGTGAACACAGGAAGAAGCACCTGTTGTTTGCTTAGTCCTACCAGTGACTGACTCTCAGGCTCATCCACTTAGAGAACCGGTTTTCTTTGAGGTAATAAGCCACATTACTGTGAAAGAAAAGAATACTTTTCATTTTAGTTATTCATATTTAAATTTTAATACTAATATTTAGACAGCCATTGAAAACTGAAACACATTTATAACACTTGAGGCATCTGAATCTACTTTTTCAAGTGTATGTATAACTACACACACAAATCAACATACCTAATGAAAACTGTGCATCTGAGGTGAGATGTGCTATATGTGAAAACTTTACACTGAATTTCAAAGCCTTAGTATAGAGCAAAAAGTGTATCTCATTAATAACTGTTTACATTGATCACAGGTTAAAACTATGATGGTTTAGTTATATCATGTCAAACAAAATATAAGACGAATTTCACTGGCTTATTTTAACGTTTTTACTAACTTTTTTACTAAGTTAGTTTTTACTAACTATTTTACTTTTTTAAATTAACTTTTTTTTTACTAGAAAATTTTAGATGCGGCATGTGACTGACATCTATGACACAGCGCCATTGTAATTTAAAGCAAAAACACAGGGAGGTCTGAATCACATTAAACTATATTTACATATATCCCATTTGATCCCAAGATTAATTTAAAAACCATGTAGCAGACACTGGTACTTGTATAGGTTAATATAGTATAATTTTTAGAAGATATAATACAATGTAATTATAATGTAATATAACATAATGTAGTTTTTAGAAGATATAATCTACCTTCAATGATCATTAGCGTGACTGATAAATATCTCAAAAATGGCAAAAAATCATTTTGATTAATGTAATTACATGATCTATCATGGGTCAATGAACTACTGACAGCAACCGCACACTTTAAGAAATTCCACCAAATTTGTGTCTTTCTTTCTTCCGTCAACTTCCAGCAGTGTCTTCCCGGATGCACACTCCCTCTCCGCGCCTGCGCAAGCACTCTCCGCTCAGCTCTCTTCCGCCATCCCGCGTCTGGAAAGCACTCGGACTCCCCTGCGTCCTACCGTTGCTGCTTAGCTGTTGAAGCACTCTTCCTCCACGAAGGAGCACTTCCTTCTACAAGGGTATCTTCGAGTCTACGAACACCCTACCTCCTCTTTCCTGCTCTTCCCTGGTCTGTCCTCAAAATATTCTTCTATTACTCCACAGAAAAACCAAACAAACCAGACGGGCGTTCGGCTGGCAGATACCCACACAAAGATGGAGTATCCAACTGTCTTGCTCTGTTTGCCCAGGACTGCCTTGGTTTAGTACTGAAAGTCTCACCTTCCCTCTGGGAAACCTTAGTCCTGGATAAAGCTGGTTCATCTGTCACCGTCCTTGCCACTCTCACCTGTTGACAGCAAAGCAAGGCAGGGGCTCCGCACCCTTCGGGCTCCAGCACACCGCGCCGCCTGTGTTTCCCTGCAGGTTTTAGCCCCTTTCTCTTCACCCACATGGCCGCCCTGCTCTTCCTCCCTCCCCCAACTCACTTGACTTCCGGTGACCTTCCAGCACCCCTCCCTCCGCAACCCTTCACCCTTTCCTCCAGGCTGCCCATAGTTGTACCGAACATGTTGGATTCCAGTTCTCTATTCCCGCTCTAAGCCTCCCATCAACTGGGAGTTCCTCGAAATCAGGAAGCTTGCTGTTCTTTCTAGCATGCCCATCACGCACTTGCTAGATTTGTGAATGAAGGGGCTCTACGTAATCTCCTTGGCTTTCTTCCAGCTAATACACCTTCCTCCGTAACCAGTAACGCACTGTTCTTCGAACTCGACGTCTCTGCCCTTCTCTAGCCTGGGAGAGACCTCCTCCATTAGCCCGTCTGCCACACTGGACGACCCTATGCCTTCAGTCTGTAACCCCTAGCAGTACTCCACCCCGTACTCCCCACCCCCAACCCTGGCTGGGGAGAAACAGACAAGACATCCACACACCAAAAAGCAACAGCAACAACAAGCCAAAGAAAGCAACACGTTTTCACTTTCATTTTCTAAGCAGGCCGCTGATTTTTGCCTTTGGGCTTTGGAGTGGCTCATTACGCATTCCAGTGTAAGAGGGAAGAAAATCTGCCTTCGCCACTAGAAACCCAGCAAGGAGGAAAGAATATATAGAAATCCTGAAAGAAGTGTCCCTCAAGTCGCTTCATGGGGACAGGCGGTCTCACGGTGATAAGTAATAAAGAGGTTGCAAAAGAATGTCAGGGAGCCTTGCTTCGCCAGAAGTTACCATGGTGATAATTGGGAAATCACATAAGTATGGTTCACAAATACCATAATAACACATAAGGAAATACATTGTCTTCGGAAATAGAGAAAATTTCAAATATTCCACTATGTATTCTAACATTAATTTATATGTGTATATAATATATTTTATACTTACTGGTTTTAAGGTACTTTAAATAAAATACGCATGCCTCTGTATATTAAAAGAGATTTTAAAACATTAGATTATTAATGGTAATTTTTCAAGACTAAGTACGTAAAGAACTTTACCTCCAAAGCCTGCTGCTGTCCTTTATACCTGGATGTCTCTCTAATGCCTCGTGCAATCCTAGGCAGGACCTTTGGAAGATAGCTGGCTTATAGGCGCATGATAGCCGACTTGCTGGTAGGAGGCAGGACGTGGCCCGAAGAGGCTGGTCCCTGTGGGTGGACCTGGACAAGTGTATCTCCCTCCCCAGCCCCTCTCTTGATCTCTCACTTCTCTGCTCCTGGTCAGACAGGCCATGCACCTCTACCATACTGCCTGCCTTGGAGTCAGCCTACTGTGGACTGAAGCATAACCCAAAATAAACTTTTCCTTCTGATTATGTGTGTCAGGCACTGGGTCTCAGCAAAGAGGAAAGTAACTAAGATACCTATGAAGTAGATCTACAATTATCACTATTTCACAGAGACATCTGGGACATTGGGGAAGGTAGGAAACTTATTCATGGGCATACAACTTGTACATGACTAAGGCAAAAGTCAGTGTGCAGCCTGCTTAGAATATGAGAGTGATTTTGTTTTGTTCTCTTTTGTATTGATTTGGTTATTGTTTCTGGCATATGTGTGTGTGTGTGTGTGTGTGTGTGTGTGTGTGTGTGTGTTGCATGAATCCCACCCCCATAGAGCTTGAGTGGGGATGTCATTAGTTTGCAGTTACTAATCATAAAATGGGAAAGTCAGGTAATAGCAACACCTGGGGTGCAAAGAACTATATTCACACTACTCTCGAGTAATCAAGTAAGACATCCATAAGACTGATCAATAGCATTAATCTGTAGTGTGCAAGGCAGTAGTTCAGCATGTGCCTTTGCTACATGCTGTGCAGCAGGCCTGGAATGGATGCTCTAAAAGTATACATACACCTTATTAAAGAAAGGCCTTTTTCTCATAGCATAAGCGCATGTATGACAGAGTGGATTAGGAGGTTGTAATAACCAATTCATTTCTTAATCCTTTAAGTTAAAACTGTAGTCATTTTCTTACCTAAAAGAGACTTTAGAAGTGTTACCAACTTTGGCTGCTCTTTGGAAACACATGAAAAGCTTCAAAAGTCACCAAGGCCCATGACCACCTGCAGAGACTGTGGCTTCGCTGATCTGGGACCCAGCATGGGCCCTGAGTTTTTCAAGCTCCCAAGGCATTGTGAATATGCAATGGAGATGGAAACAGATTTATTTATAAACTCAGATCAGTGACTTCAGTATCACCCATGACCTTATTAGAAATGAGAATTATTTGACCCTATCCCAGATCTGCTGAATCAGATACTGAGATAGGCACCAAGAATTCATGTTTTAACACACTCTCCAGGTGATTCTGAGCCACACTTGACTTTGAGAACCACTGATCAGGTGTAGTTCCTTCACTTGGAGATAAATGAAATACAGAGAAGTTAAATAATTCACTTAAGGTCACATGACTCACGAGTGGTGGAGCTGGAAATAAGATGATAGTAATAACTAATGTTTATGGAGGGCCTCCTGCCTTAAGGGTGTCCCTTTGCATTGACTAATTCCTGCAACCACTGCAAAAACCCTAAAGGGATGTATTCCATCATAATCATATTTTACAGACAAGAAAACCAGGCCATAGAAATTTCTCATGGTCCCAAAGGTGAGGAATAGAGACATGGGATTTGAGCATGTCATTAGTAAGGATTACAACGGGAATGTGTTCAAGAACCTGATCCTGTCTAATAAAGAGTGGCTGAAGTCTAAATAAGAGTGGCTCTGCTGAGTTAGGAGTGTGAGTTATAGAGGGGTTCTAATGTTCTTTGCTACACAACTGTTTTACTACTATTTTAAAGTTCTGCATGGGAATAGTTACTTTTTTTTAGTCAGTTAATACATTCCAAAGAAAAATTGTTCTTTAAAGTAAGGATAAAGAGGGCTGGGGATGTAGCTCAGCAGCACAAGCACCTGCCTGGCGAGCACAAGGTCCTGAGTTGGATTTTTGATACAAAAAATGTAAGGATAAAAATTAAATATTAAAATGAACACCTAAGTGACAACTGCCAAGATATTGCTTTCGAGGTTTCATGTTTTATTTTTGACCTACATCTCCATGTGTCCAATAGTTAGCAAGGGGAAATGGCGCTGGACCAAAAGAAATGTTTGAATATGTTTAACTTTGTTCCCATTCCTCAGGAACAGCACACAAGATGCTCGTAGAGAATAATATTTGTACACCTTCTTGAAAGCAGTACCCTTAAACATAAATCTATCACTTGTCTTTACAAAATAAATTCGTGTAAATATTTTCTAATGTTCCATGACAGGTCTCAGTCATGGAGTTTTATATCTCTCAAGAGATTCAGTGGAAGTTTAATCGATTCATTGATTATTTTCTGAGCATCTTAACTAGTAACAATGTCAAACAACTTCTCCAGCACTTTAGGAAGAGATTGACACTTCGTAAATAGCTTCCATTGGGTTCTTACAACAGTCTGAAGACAGATGCATGCAGCAGGTCCCCTCTCACAGTGGGAGTGAAGAGAGTTCAGCAAGTAGCAAGTGGCCCAGGAGGATTCAGGGGAAGCTTGTCACAAGACAGGAGTAGGAAGTAGACTGGGAAAGTAAGAACCTACCTAGGAATTTTACAATGACCCTGCCAGATTCTGGAAAGAGAGAACAAAGCAAAGATGAGCCGAAACATTTGAATTAAGTCAACAAAAACAGTAAGTGGTAATGCTTGCTGTCAGACCGGTAATAAGGAAAAAGAGGACAGGAGAGAACATGTAAGCCTCAGCTGGACAACAGACTTAAAAAGAGAGACGCTCATTACTGGATATCTAGGGGCCTGTTTGTTGCAATGTCAGCCCTCTCTTCGGCAGAGACTGCCCTGGCCACAATGCTTTGTGGGGTTGCCCTTTGTAGAGACCAAAGAAAGGCAATGAGTTCTACCCCTGAACCCACACGGAGTGGAACATGGTCACAGCCCGCAGAGCAATAAGTAACCTGTCAATGATTAGCTCAGGAAGAGCTGAGATCCCAAGATATCCCTGAAAACATTAATGTCCTGGGAATGTGAACTTACAGAAAGGATAGAATCAAATCTCACCTACGTCTTCTGCGCCTGCTGATCCCTGGGGTCAGTGTCCTCACACACAGCCATGTGCACTTCAGTCTGACTGTTCAGGTAACTGTGCACAGAGTAATGTCTAGGGCAGATTTTGACAAATTTAACCAAGTTTTTACCAACTTTATAATATGCTGAATTCTACCAACCCTTCCAGGTCCTGTAAAGAAAAGTGCCAGAGGCTCTAATGCTGAGAAAAGAAAGCCACTGCCCTGAGTGTCCCTGAAAGGAAAGTCTCTTCCTTCTTGGAAATGCCTCTGGATATCCATCACCAAAAATGTTTGGAAAATATAACCACAGCCTTGTGCCATTTTAATCAAAAATGAAAATGCATCACAAGATTTCTACCACCCAGATATCAGCCTTCAGATGGCATTCTGCACCATGGTGTCCTACAACCAGGAGAGCCAGGTTTTAAATATTAAAAATAATCGAATCTCCAGGTGTAATTCTTAGTACGTTGGCAAGGCCCTAGTGTCTTATGCAAGGGAAATCACAGGAGGGCTCTGGCTTTACGTTTGGTTTTCTGACCACACAATAGATTCTGATGAATCTCTATTGTTGTTGTTGTTGTTGCTTTTGCTGGTACTGCTCCTGCTGCCACTACAGAGTTTGTAGTAATTTTCATTTTAAATCACTCTGATGACAAGAACACCGGGAAGGAGATGGGAGGGGTGGGCTTCAGGGACCGCCTCTGACCAAAAATCAGCGTGTGACTGTGGATGAGTTAGTGCCTGTTTTCATCTTCAGCTTCTTCTGTGAGCTAAGGAGGGAGGCAGGTGTCCTCGGACATTCCTTCAAACACACTAAATGCTCTGGTGCTCAATGCATCACCATTGTTGCTGCCCTGGAGTGATTATGGAACAGCTTACAAAGAACAAATCAGTTGAAAACTGTTAAATAAATGCATGAAGAGATTTGCAACAGTCAAGTAATCTCTATCTTAGCATCTCTGTTGCTATCTCTATTAGAAAAACAAACAAACCAGCCCATGTCTAATGCAAGCGCACACAAATTCGAGCACACAAGTGTCTCTAAGTTGTTTTCTCTCAATGGCCAAGAAACAAAATTGAAAAGCATGTATAGGGCCAGGGATATAGCTCAGCACAAGGTCCTGAGTTTGATTCCCACTACAAAAAAAAAAAAAAAAAAAAAAGCATTTATATGACATGAACATTCAAAACCCCCAGGAATTCTGGAGTTTCCACAATTTTACATTCCTGACATTTCATAAGCTACAGTGAAGTTTCTAAACTACCTTGTATGATAGACAAACGCCAGGCTGCCTCTAGCTTTAGAAATGGCTCCTGTGTTTAGACGCATACTTCAGGGGGAGCCTCGAGGTCAGACCATTGCCTTGTTACAGGAAATGGATGAAGTCATTCCCGGCCACTCATTTTTCAGAAAAACTACCTGCTGTGTCAGGTTACACACCACATCCTGCTGTGTCTCTCTTTCTGCCTCCCTGGTCGCGGCACTTGCTTTCAGACCCGTCGTCTTCATCTTTGTCCTAGCTGGGCATGAGGAAACACATCTGCGGAGCACAAACAAGTGCAGGATCCAAGTGAGAGAGTCTGCTTCTGGGGAGAACAGCGGCTCCCTGAGAGCTCGCTCGTAACAGACGCGCGTGTGCTCGCTTTTCAGAGAGCACTCTTTGGAGCCCTAATTCTAGGTCAGCGTCCGGGGTTGGAGGCCAGCTCCTGTCCAGTCTGCCCAGTTGGAGCGCATCTCCTCTGGACTCTCGGGGTCTCGCTTTCTGATCATTTGGGGCACAGGGGAGGAAGATGAGAAGGAGGGCTAAAGACAAGAGAGCTGCAAACTTTTAATACGTCCTTAAAAGCCTCTTTATAGAGATGAGTAATAAAATGATTGGGGCCGGCAAACATATTCAAGCTTTCCACATTCTCTCTAAACAGTTATAAAACTGAGAGTCTTGTAAGGTCAGAGTTAAAGGAATACGGCCTTGTTTTTGAATTTTAAATACTTTTTAATGGAACATTAAAATAGCCTTGGTACTAGTAAAAGGCATGCCCAAGAGTCTTGATTTGATTCAGGAGAGGGATAACAGAACCCACAGGGAAGGAGGTCAGCTAGGTCTGAGGTGAATGCTCACCCCAACACCAAGGAGGGCTGTTCAGAAACCATGCCCTTCTCCCCACCCCCACACACATTTGCCTTCTCAGCCAGTCAAATAATGACATAGTGTATGATCACTTATGTTAACCAATCATAATTTATTGTTAAACTCATCCAAAACAAATTAACTGTATGCCAACTAGGTGCTACACACTGTCCTAATACTGGGAATATAAAATTGGACAAAACAAAAACCCCTGACCTCATAGAGCTTATATTCTAGTATAGGAAGCCAGACATATGCACTGTAGGTAAGGCCACGACAGCAGGAATAAAATAAAGTAAAATAGAAAAGAAAGTGGATACGAGCAGCAGAGAGATGGACAGAGTTGGAATTTTAAATTGTGTGGTCAGAGAAGGCATGGCCGAGGTGAAATTTTAATAAGCACCTGAAGCAAATAAAGTTGCAAGTAGGCCATGTATTTGAGCAGATGGTAAATGTGAGAGTTCTGGATGCGAAGTAGGTTTGGGGCATCCAAGGAGCAACAAGGAGGCCAGCAACAGAATGAGGATGAGTCAGCAAAAAGTCAAAGAGGTAAGGATGGGGCCGTGTGGGTTTGGCTTTTACTGGGTCATTTCTGAGGTGATTGGCAGGGTTTAAACAGTCATAATGAAGTCGTATTTTTCCCTTTTTTTGCAGTTCTGAGGATTATGGTTCAGGACCATCACACTGAGCCATATCTCTAGCCTTTTTTAATCTTTTATTTTAAGATAGGGTCTTGCTGAGTAACTAAGATACCCATGCAGGGCTCCAACTTGCAACCCTCCTGCCTCTGAGAGTGCTGGGATTACCGGCCTCCACCACCACATCTCACCTGATTTTCATCTTAAAGAACAAAAGGGCAGAGCTAACTGCGTACAGGCAGGAAAGGCAGGGATGGAGAGACCAATTCTGAGGTAACCACTGTGTTCCAGGCACCTCGTGGTGGTAGCTAGGCTGAAAGTGGTGGGGGTAGTAG